>JAOYNN010172243.1:0-11012 GCA_025770095.1 Goniobranchus kuniei
TCTCTCTCTCTCTCTCTCTCTCTCTCTCTCTCTCTCTCTCTCTCTCTCTCTCTCTCTCTCTCTCTCTCTCCAGCCCCTAAACGACTGGCTTAAAACGTACAAAGATTCTCGTGATGTTTACAGATGCTCTCATAGAAACAGATTGTTATCCTTAAGGTCAACAACGCATAAGGGAAACAGCCAGGAGGAAAATGTGTTTGTTTATTGGCAAATCAAACATGTGTTAATCTTATCTTCATACAAGTACAATGATTATCTGATGAATATTTATACGGACAAATTGAAATATAGATAAAGGCATAGTCATTTGTAACAAATTGTTACTGTCTGTAATTCTTGAAAGCATGAAGTATGGTAAGTGAGGATGAGCCAAGCAGGTCGACATAATTAATGCTAATACCATTGCAATCTTGTATTTTATACTGTTCGTGCTGTCAGTTCAGTTATTATGTGCGCTTCGCTAATTTACTACAAGGTACTTTGTATAATTTTGTTTTACATGTATATTCTGTCATTGGACCGGAATGAAAAAAAAGGCTCTTTCGCCTATTCTGTTTATCCAAATAAAGATTCATCAATCAATCAATCATGACATAGATTAAAACGTGACTTTTTTTTGCATTCATTCATTCATTCATTCATTCATTCATTCATTCATTCATTCATTCATTCATTCATTCATGCCTATGCCAAATTTCTCTGATGAGAAAATAAACAAGATTCTCATTCCGAATCTCATAGTTACCAGTACACTTTTACGTAATTTTCCAATTTATTCGAATTATTAATGATTTAAGGTGATCTTATCGAATTCTCCTAACTTACTGACTGACTTATGGCCGTGTCGCATCCAGTTCTCCGTCTGTGACACTTCGGCTGCTCTTTTTATATCTGTTGTAAGTTTTTACCACTGTCTTCTGTCTTGGGCTATTAAAGCGGCCTTATCTAAATCTTCGCTTGAATGGAGGTGGAATGGCTGGTTAATAAGTGCGAGATCTCGATTTATTATTGTTGGAAGTGTTGTTATGGGTCGGCCTCTGAATTTGTTTCCACATTGGATGTAATAGGCTCGCATCGCTTGGTTAGCTGGTATTTCATTGAAAATAATTGACAATCAAATACCAATTCTCTTAACACCTCAGCCATAATATCCCAGGCAGTGGCTGTGGCGTCAAGGCGTTTGACATGTAATAGCGAAGTCCTAAGTTCGAAGCCGGGCCGCGCCGTGACGCGGTTAAGTCCTTTGGAACGACAATTTACATTAATTTCTTCACTCCACTCAGCCATTCAGGTGCAGTTAAGTACCCGACCATAGGCAGAGGAGGATCTTGCCAGTATGCCTGCAAGTGCGCTTGTAAAATGGCTGCATCTCTGTATACTCTACGCTGAGCTGAGAAAGTATTTGGTTGGAAAAGGCCTGTGAGGGAAACTTGTAAAGCGCTTCACAAGATAATGACTGTGGAATGTTACATTTATTCTTAGGTGAATAATCCTAAAAAGGAGGTACATATATGAGTTTTCTTTAAGGCCGAAGTTCCTAACGAACTTCTGCCATGCAAATTCTTTATTGAAATAAATTATACAAAATCTTACTTTTAATTGATGGAAAAAAAGATATCTTAGTATGCAATATCTTTTACGAAGCTTTCATGCTGAAAATTACATACTTGTAAGACCTACACTACACACAGTCTCACAGTCACACAGACGATCACAATACTTTCAGAATAAGACTAAAATGACATTTATTTTCGTGTACTGATGAAGAAAACAAATCAACACGTTTATTTAGAAAAAAAAGAAACCCACAACAAACAATAATAACAAAATTTCCAAAGCGTTCACCTTTTTCGCATCAGTGATAACCAAACCTGGCATGAACCATACTGGGCATCTTTGAAAAATGTCCGCGTGCAAATCATGTGTCGCTGTATGACTTTGTATATGTTTGTGTTAATATGTGTGAGTGGTTAGCTGCCATCTAGGTAGGTGCATCTTTCCACAAATAGAATATTATGTAGTATAATACTGCGAGTGCGACAAGTTTGCCTCAACATTTCACACTCAATTGGTAGCCAGTACCTTTGGTGTGTACCATATATGTGAAAGAATAATGCCGCCGTGAACTCGATTATAATATTATTAATATTATATCATAACATTTTGCAATAACACAGATTCAGAAATAAAACAGAGGGAGCAGTACCCATCTTGTCCAATCACAGAAAAGGAGCAGGAGCCTAAAACGGAGATCAAACGACAACATTAAGGTCAGAAAGAGAGGTCTTGAGATATTTCACTTGGTCCGACTACCGTTGTGAAATAAGCTGACGCTTGGCTAGTATGTCCCAGTCTGAAATACGTGGACGCAACCTTCCTTGTCTTTTTGTCCACAGCGAACACTAGATGGCATGCTCGGCATATTTTGTTAAAGGACAACGAGACATGTGAAATATTTCCAGAACAAGAACAGAGTCTCTGGCATAGGCCTCTCATTCATTTTTTAATGAAGGAAAGCCAAGCAAGAACTTCATTATTATTGTACAATAGTACTTTCCACATTTGCAGCGAGAGAAATAACAACGTGTGAAGAAAGATTAAATAACATTTAACTCCCTCTTCGACGATTACTTCAAAAGAAAAGTTATCTCAAAGACTTTAGTTTGTGAACTGAATCACGTTGAACAATTCTACTTTAATGTTGTTTTGCCCCAATGCCTTCCTCTAGCCCTTTCATTCTAAAGACAATGGAAAGTCACGTCAATGGAATATTGATATCATTGAAATGAAAACAAGTTAGTAAAAATTATTAGACCTAGAAATACATTGGTAATACGGCCAAAGTAAGGGGATTATTTTGCTCGTTTAGGATTTATCTCTTACAATTAGACTGCACATGCTTACTCAATCTCATTTCTTCGTCAATGTAAATGAGTTAAAGAGAGGCCTCAAGGTATAATGCAATAAAAAGATCTAAAAATTAGACGGTCTTTAAAGTGGAAGCCAATCCAATTTATTCTACATTAATTGTAGAATAAGGTGGAAACCAATCCAATTTATTCAACATTAATTGTAGAATAAGGTGGAATCCAATCCAATTTATTCTACATTAATTGTAGATTGCAATATTCCTATTGCTCGTTCATTCAACAATAAAAAAGTAGCCCATTGTGTAAGTTTCACAATATAATTAGCGATTGGAATTTCAAGCCAATTCTTTCTCATATGAACAAGACGTCGTGCAAGTTGATAGACTTCTGCCATCATCATTTTCGTTAAAGGAATTTGATACTTATATTAATCAATATGGAGGAAGTTCTGTCATAAAAAAAAAGTGACTCGCGGGCAAGGCAAATAATAGTCTAACAATCTGTGGAAAATAGATCTGCCTGCAATCATGGCCTATTTAGCTCCTCTCCTCCTAAAAAACTTTTCACTTGAATAACAATTAAAACAAAGAAAAAATATAAACACACTCAACCATAACTCCTCCAACGAGGAAGAAAATTTAATAAATAAATAAATAAATAAATAAATAAATAAATAAATAAATAAATAAATAAGCAACACCACACTCACATTATCTATCACGTCGTATAAGGCAAATCAATTGAATTGAAAACAGTCCTTCACACGTATCAGCCACTAGACGCCTCTCAGATGATGAGTTTTTCGTTATTCAAAAAGGACACAGGGAGTGGGGCCTAAGAAGCCAAAAGAATGACTTATCCAGTCACAGTATACTCACAACCGGCAGACCAGTCTTATTTGTATTCTCATAATTCTGAGCGCCAAGCGAGACAGTTTCTCAATTGCTAATTTTAAAGTTTTAGGTACGACTCACCAAGAATCGAACCCACGACCTCCCGGTCTCAAAGCGGATCTCTACCATAAGGTCATCGTACCGGTGTGGTGGAAAGAATGTTATTAGTCCAGACATCGAAGCAGGAAACAGTTTAAAACAACTATCGAAACTAGCTGAGGTTTATTTAATGTTGAGATAAAATGGTAAACAGCATTTCCAGATGTCTCACTCTCTAAACAAAAAAAAAAAAAAAAAAAAAAAAGAAACATCTTTTTTCTTCTATCAATGCTGTCATCGGATGTTGGATACAAAATTCCACATCGATTTTGATGTGTCCTCATAAAAGTTTTGGTCTGTTGTGATTTGAATCAAGGGTAATTTTGCTTCCGAATGCTTAGATCATTTTGCATACTAATTCAACATAAAAGTATGTATAGGCTGTCAGAATTCTATGGGTCGGTTTGCCTCGATCGTCAAAACAGGATAAAGTGTTTGTAAACCAACTTAGAAAAAGTGAGAGGGGTGTTCAATGATTCAACAGCAGTGTGCCATAAACTTCTCTTGGTAGGAAAGAGCATCTGATGTGACAACTTACAAGACATAAACCAATCTAATTAGACATTTAAAATGTAAGGAAGACGAATATCCAAGGACACCTTTTTTTTTAATCCGTCTCACAATATAAGAGATGCATAATCACAAGAGAAACAACGAGGCATTTGAAAGGCAGGGAGCCTCATGAATGAAACCGGAAAGGAACAAACCATGAACAAATTATGATAACATGATGTGTTCCACGAAGAGTAGTGCATGTGGAACTGTTCCCCTTAAGTTTTCCAATTGTAAGGTGTGTTGCAGCAGTACAAGAAAGTCTGACAACGATCACGGGACTCCGCTTAAGATGATGTTATGGTAAGGGGCAGAGGAAATGGGGGAAGAAGATAGTATAAATAAATGAGATCTTATTTTACAGTTTAGGTATTCGGGTTTCGTTACCTAAGATCTACCACTTTTCGTGAAATTACATCTTTTTACAGTTCTTAATGCACATCTTTTGTGGGTTAAAGACCACTTTTCAACATCGTAAATTATATCAGCGATGGAACTAACTTTGACATGTTTATGTGCGCAGTTCTGAATAAATAGCATGCCCATAAACTGTATAAGTGAGATCTGTTGGATTGAATTATGGTAGGGTTTGCGAATAAACAAATTTGGCGTTTCTGCATGGGACATTAAGGGAGATATGTTGAACGATCATAACTGCAGAATGGATCCCCAATTTTTATAGAAATTGCTCCTAGGGACCTGAGACATCCAGAAACTCTTCAGACTGAAACTTTTTTAAAATTCCGGGATTCCAGGATCAACGATTTCTACAAGCATGTTGGACAAACGATTTTGCGAGGGAGAGACACAAATTTGGGCCTATACATGTGGTTGAGACGAAGCGATGTTTTAAAAGTCTTGAAACGAAATGCTTTTAACAGTTTTCAATATCACACCTTTAAATAAGTACCTGCAACAGATGGAGATGTATAGGAAGTTTGTAAAGAAAAATCTAATCACTTGTAAGTTTACGCTTAGAGCTGTTTGATCTAAATTAAAATTCAAAGTATCATTTCGACGAAGGAATGGTTGATGGAAAGTTCATTTGGACGTTAAAGTTTTCAAAATCACTCAAGACAAGCCATCTCACCCAGCATTATTACTTTCCCTTCGTATTTTGGTGTTTACAAAAAACTCAATGACTTTAGTCTGTTTCAAAATTTAGAGCCACACAAAACATCTATATCACCAAAAGCCTCTTTTCAATCTTTCTGGGACTTTGAGTGGTTGCTCGATGTATACATGAGCAAACGAAAATAATTTTTTTTCAGTTCAAAATTGGCTTTATTTGAGAACTTGGTTTATTTGTCCAATATTAAAAATGTTGATGAGCTCTGACAAAATTTCAACATTTCAATCATATACTGTAAAGAATCTTGACGTAACTCAAAACGTGACGACGCGTTCGGTTTTGAGAGTAGGCGAAAACTATACGCACTTTTATCTCAATTTATAAAAGAACCGCGTCATGTTCTTTTGCCTATTGAACAAGTTTTAGCGACATGCTACTCTAGATCCAAAAGAGAAAAAAAAAGAACAACTATAATTTTATTCTGGCATTTTTCTTTTGGTTTCATTGGATATGTGATTCAATGGGATTCTTTTAATGTTAATCATAAAAATATTGTACGTTCAACAACCTTGAGTATTTTATATAGCTTTAATAGGACAAATCGTTAATTATGCTAGATAAAAATTTGAAGTCAGGATTTTCGTTTGGTCGTGTCATTTCAGACTCATATGCAAAATTTCAGTTCCATCCGATGTTTAGTTTTGAAGATAAAGGCCTCAAGACGTGACTTTGAATTTTGAAACCACTATAGCCAAATATGCTCTAAATATCTACAAGTTGTCCTCTTTATCTCATGCAAACCGATACAAACTCGAGTAACAAAGAGAGACAATTAAATCACAAAAGACGGCGCAGAACATTGTCTAGAGATAAAAATTGAGCATGGAAGGAGAAATTGAGCATGTCTCGAATAGAAGTAGTACAGGTCACAGGTCAGAAAGCATCTGTTCATAAAGTATAGTATTATACAGACAAAATGCCCTGGCTTGTGTAGTGAGCAAAATCAACCAGGATCATCGGTAAAAAGGTTTGAATGTTTTCCTGTCATTCGTGAACTTCTTTCCAAACCGATTCGCATCATTCATTCCCTAGAACAAGAGCATGTTGCATTTAACTAAAGGAACATGAGAGAAATAATGATTTTTGTCTCTAAAAATCTTATTTAAAAATGAATAGATATAGATCTATACCAAGTCGCTGAGGATGGAATGCAACTTTGGAAGTTCACATTGCGTGTTGTACTCTTCCGTTATGTTGAAGTCTCTATGATGACAAGCAATAGGCTAAAAAACAAAATAAAACAAAAACGTTAATAACAAAGACAAAAACAACAAATAGGAACAACAACACACACAAAAAAGAGACTAGAACAACAAAACAGAACAGAACAAATAAAAACATCCAATTTATTTACATAAAAACAACTAAGAAAAAAGAAACAACAACAAACAAAAGAAGCCTCCCTATAAAACCAAACTAAACTAAACTAAAAAAGGAGAGAAAAAACCCACCAAAACACAACAACAACAACAAAAAACAACAACAACATAAACCAACCAAAACGCCTGCTTGTATTATACACCCAGAGCTGAAGAAAAACATTCCCATAATCAGTTGATTAATAACAAATAATATAGAAGACTAAGAACTGTTCGCAGAAAATATCAGAGATGAAGAATAGGTTAATAGAAGCTACTATAAGAAATTGTGAAGAAGACAATAATAGAACCTACGAGCTTCCAAAGATGGGGTAAAGGAAATTGCAGAAAATACGAAGACATGGATTTCTTTTGACAATTTCATTCAGCCCTTCTTCATTGTGAACAACAAGGTCCGAATTTTAATGTTCTTTTACCATGCAGCTATACCAACGCGGTAAACGTACTGTCCTGTCCTTCTACAATGTCAACATATCCACATTAGTACACGTTCTTTTACTACAATGGTATATAACAACGTTTGTACATTATTATATGCCGCATAGACATATAAATGCTGGTACACGTGCTTTCATGTCTTTATACAACCTGAAGATATATCTACATCCGTACAAGATTTTCTACCACAATGACAATGTAACAACGTTCGTACATGTTTATCTACAATGTGGACATATCAATATGCTGCTGCACGTCACTTCGTGTCCTTATACAACGTGAACATACCCAGATTCACGTCACCTCCCTGTAATACATTGGCAATGTAACAACATTGGTACACGTTTATCTGCATCGTGGACATGTCAATGCTGGTACATAGTACTTTCATGCACTTCTATATCGTGCACATACATATAATCTTACACTTTCTTCTACCACATTGGTAATATAACAAAGTGGCTATATCAATCGGTATATGTCCCTCCGTGTCCTTCTACGACTTGAACATATCCTTATATCTCACTCCACAATCTTCTGATTCCAAAGCTCAGTTGCTTAACCAAGGGGCATCTTGAGTAAAACCTTGCCAGAAACTGTTGTGCAGAGCCAGTGAAATGGTGAATTGTTGCAGTAACCCCTAGGACAACCGAAAAAAGGAGACGACTGAGTGTACAAAAAGAGGAGAGATACCGTAAGCCTTTGGGAGTGTTATTGTATGATGTCAACTATTATGTTATGTTACTGACATGATCAAACATTTGTCAAAACAGGAGTAAACACGATTCTCACTCTGCAAGGCAAAAAGGAGAACAAAGGCAAACTGTCTAAACAAGAGCAAGAACAACTATAACAACAACAACAACAACAACAACAACAACAACAACAATATCAACAAGACAACCCCCCCCCTCGAAAAAAAACCCCAAAACCAAAACCAAACAAAAAACAAAAACCAAAACCAAAACAAAAACCAATAAAAACAAAAACAAGCAACCTTTAAAATGAAGCACATCAATGCAAAAAGTCCCTTCTTGTTTGACCTTTCAAACCACCATTTCCCTCCCCCCCCCCACCCCCCGCCCCCAACCTACCGCCAATCGCTCCTGCTGCTCACACACTCACACACTAAGACACGTATAATACCTCTCTTTAAATATAAACCCTCAAATAAAAAGTTTAAGTCCAAAATAAAACTCTCCTCTTCATTGGTCTCTTCGTGCAGTCTCAATATACTTTACAATGGAGGTTCACATTTCTATCGGATGTTTATACAGCCACAGGAGGGCCACTGATTTGCTCTTGGTTTGTCTCTCACCTGAAAAATGACGGCAGACCTTTGATAGCGTGTCGGCGTGTCAGGATGGGAATAGACTTTATGCCAAATGAACGATCTACTACACTAGTGCACCTAACCACTTCTCCTCCTTAAGGACACTGTTTAATTGCTGTGTAATTCATTAAGAAAATCGTACCCTTTCCCGACCCTTCTTCAACAGACAAGGCACTGGTGGAGAAAATTGTCAAACGGGTTAAAAAGTATGCTCCTTGTAAATTGAACACTCTTACAGAATTAATAGATAACTGCTGTCTGAGGAAAATCATTTCTATCTTAGATGACCCAACCCACCTTTTACATGGGCAAATTAGAAGATCAAAACTTAAGAATCGTCTGCTTTCCCCAAGGACAAGAACGCAGAGGCATTTAAATTCTTTTTTACCCCTCAGCATTAGAATTTTTAACAGAGCAAATAATTAAACATCTTTTAGCAATGAAATCTTATATCTGCCCATCTCTTATATCTGTGAATTATTTTATGCTATTATAAGACATACTATTTTAACCCTTTTAATGTTCTACGTGATGTACTTTTATATTCTTAACGTTGATTGTGATATTGTTTACAATGGTATTTACACATCTCTACGTCTGTAAACAAATTTCCCGAGAGAGGTGAATAAAGTATTATTATTATTATTATTATTATTATTATTATTATTATTATTATTATTATTATTATTATTACCCTTAAAAACGAAACCGGAAATTCACTCAATGAACTGTTGCCTTATTTCATCCTCCCAAACGTTCCCCCATCCCCTTATTTTGTCCCCCTTCCTCCCTTTTGCTTTTACAATAACGGAAATGGAAACAAAAAAGAAAAAAAGACCAAACAAACAAACCTCTAACAACCAGCAACAGGTAATGAAATGCTAAAATGACAATGTTGGCACAACATTGGGAAACAAACAACAGATAAGGGTGAAACATCACATTAGGTGTTACGAGAAAAGCCAAGTAAGAACAATGTCTCTGAGTGTGTTAGAATGTCTGTAGGTGATGCGTGAAGCGGAGAGGGAGTGAGGGTGCACATATATGTCTGTAAGTTTGTGTGAGTGTATGTGTGTATGAGTGTGTGTGTATGAATTAGACACCTTTTGGGGGTGGGGCGTCTTGACAGTAACGGTGAATGACACCTAAACTCATCACAGCGATGGATGTCACGAAATTCCAGATACCGCATCGTTCTCCCAATCAATAGTGTATATAACTTACAGCAACCATATCTTCTCGGAGACGTAAATCCCAAGTAGACCTACTTTCAGGAATTCATAATAACATGATGCTCGCATATAGAATGTGAGATGAACATTTTATAATTTATTTATTATAAATAGTAACAATTAAATATACATATATATATATATATATATATATACACACACACTCACACACACACACATCGCTATGCCTTTGTAGTTCTGATCTGGAGCAGGGTATCCAAAGAAGGTCGGTCAAGAACTTAAAGACTTTGACAGAGATTGATCGCATAATGACTTAAACAAAAAGATATAATTAATAGAACAGTCAACGTGTCATATGCAAGGCTTAAACTATTGTCGTGTTTGAAGCTAAGGAAGAATTTGCATGTAAACATCCTACAGGAAGTTCTACCATAATAAAATGGTTCTTACAGGAAGCCATGTTTATTGATCAATTAGATACCTTGACACTTCACGTAGAATTAACAATATATCAATGTTGTTTTTGCTGTGATTATCAATATTATAATATTATTATTATCATCATTATTATTACTACATCATCATCATCCTCGTTCTCATCAATGTCATCGTCACCAATTGGGCCACTTATTTATGTATAAGACTGCAATGGTTTTAAAAGTGAAAGTGCAACCAACAGGAGATGCTATAGAAAAACGAATTCAATGAATTGAAAGCACAAATTATTGTTATCATCATACTACAACGGGACATGGGTATAATAATGCGATCATTTGAGAAGGGAAGTATGGTTGAATTTCATCAATATCAATAATAGTATGATCATAGTACAATCAAGCTACACGGTAGATGTAATAATAGTCTACAAGAAACTAAGAAAAAAAACTATCTCATGCTAATATCACCATGAAAAAGTCACCAAGTACATAATATATAATATGTATAACTACACGATGGACTAAGAGAACGTCGGGGAGAATACCTGTTTAGTTATCATGGATAATATAATACAAATCATAATTGTATATTATATATAATATATTATATAATATATATGTATAATCAATTTGTACAGAATATAAATAGGTTACAGGCCTTAATACACTGCCTTAACCACGATAGA
>JAOYNN010172354.1:0-11010 GCA_025770095.1 Goniobranchus kuniei
TCTCTCTCTCTCTCTCTCTCTCTCTCTCTCTCTCTCTCTCTCTCTCTCTCTCTCTCTCTCTCCCTCTCTCTCTTGATTTTTCTGTCTCTGTCTCTCTGTCTCGGTCTCTCTCTACCTGTCTCTCTCTCTGTCCGTCTGTCTGTCTGTCTGTCTGTCTGTCTTTCTCTCTCTCTCCCTCTTTCTCTCTCCTCCCTCTCTTTCTCGTAAGCACACACATAAACATATATCCATATCTATCTATCTATCTATCTATCTATCTATCTATCTATCTATCTATCTATCTATCTATCAATCTATCTATCCGTCTGTCTGTCTGTCTATCTATCTATCTATCTATCTATCTATCTATCTATCTATCTATCTATCTATCTATATGCCTGTGTTAGAACTCGTGTTTGGTATTATACGTCTTACAATTTGTCATGTCCTCCGTCTAATACACCCGTGAGAGTCCAAAAGACCTGAATTCGGACATTGCTGTAACGGCTCTTAATAAAATCCGATTTTCGGATTTATGTTTTCTGGTAGCATTTGAGTGTTCTGGTCCTTTTGGAGATGGTCGATGAACTGGGATGACGTTGCAGGTAATAATCGTAAAGAAAAGGCTGCTAACTTTTGCCATTCGCTGCCATGATCTACACATCTGGCTGTCTCGGATGTGCTCACATCATTTAAGCCCTGAGATCATCCCTAATGGATGTGCTGGGCATAAACCACAATCAAACTCAAACTCAAACTCAAGCTCACATCATTTCCTAATGGTAAGCTACGACTTCCTGTTTTGTGCGATGCCTTTGATGTTTAAAGCACCTGCTCAGGCAAAATTAATTCCTTCCGTTCCATCTTTCAATCTCCCCAAGTCAAAGACTCTGGTGTGATGTGAAGGTTATCCGGCGTAACACCCTTGCCATAATACTATGCAGAAGCTGTGAAATGGGGAGTGGGGCGGCCCCAAATACAGTTGGGATTAATGAGCCCAAAGAAGAGGAAGAAGATTCATATTTATTAGCACTTAGTAAATGTGCGATATTTTATGGCTCGGTAGCTCAGTTGGTAGAGCGGCTGACTGCCATACGAGGTGACCCGAGTTCGACCCCCAGCCGGGCAGTGGTTTTGTTCAGGGCCCCCTGTTCACTCAGCAGTATAAATGGGTAGCTAGGTCTTTCTAGACTTGGCGGAAGTAAAGTCGGCGTGGAAAGCAATGGCAAACTACCACATTATGCCATATGCCTAGTATAATTAAGGCACTACCCCTAATTCCCCTATACTCAGTCATGGGTACGGGACTAATTTTACTTACTTTATAATTGCTTCTGATGTCTGTGTTAATGTTTTGTATTTTTAAGATTAATTTTAGCTCTTTGTATCTTTCCATGTATTGTCTTTATCGATATTTTGCTCTTTGTCTGTATGTCCTTTATAATGGCACATGCTATTTAACTCTTTGTTTATGTGTTGGTATTACAGTGTAACGACTTGAACACTGAACGATCCACTATTGTATTAAGGTCCCACCAGGATTGAAAGAAAGAATGAAGAGCCATGAAATAGTTTACAAGTTTTTATTTGATCGTCCCTTTATATACATTTTATCATTGCATAGGCATATTAGCTTTATGAAGCAATATGCGGTATGTTTATTTCACCATAAATACGTCCTGCATAAGCAAAATAACTGTATAAGCATAAACATAATCTGATTAACGTGCCTAAAATCCACTCAGGAGCGCTCAATGGCATATGGGCCAATAAAATGTGATGATTTCAATACTTAAAAAAAAAAGTTTTTGAGGGGTGATCGTAGAATGCAAATTATTTAAACCAATTTTTTTATACGCATTGTGAATGTGGATTACATTTAAGTGAAATAATTAGGCATTGAGAAATTGAGAACATTCTTAAACGACAGTTGAGGAGCTACCCACATAAAGCAAGATCTTAATCATCATTTAGTTACTCTGTACAAATATAAAATCATTTATTCGTTTCAGTAAAATATTCGGTTTTCAAATTTTTCTTAAATGTTTCTAGTGAAGAGCCATTGCGAGTTTTCATAGAAAATGCATTCCAAACTTTCTGAGCTGCTACGTTAAAAGCTCTTTCTTTAAAAACTGTTCTTTACTGTCTGACCTTTGATTAAATTTAAGGAAGATGATCTCAAAGATCTTGGTGGTTCATATTTTTCTATAATTTCCGTGAGATATTGTGGCGCAGTTCTTTTAAGACATTTGTATGTATACACTGCTAACTTGAAATCGATTCTTTTATATATTGGAAGCCAATGCAATTTCTTTGAAAGATTTTTAGAGTGTTCATCTTTCTTGGCTCTTTTGATCAGTCGTGCTGCCTTATTTTGAATTTTCTGCAACCTGTCTAGAAGGTATGTTGGTAATCCTCTTAAAATAACATTGCAATAGTCCAAACGACTGATAATAAATGAATGAACTAGCATGTGTGTAGTTTCTTCGTCCAAGAGATCCCGTAGCTTTCCCAAATTCCTTAAAGAGCAATGACAGTTTTGACAAATTTTCTAAATGTGATTTTCCATTGTAAGATGGCTATCAAAATAAAAGCCTTAATTCCTTACTACATCTCTAGTTGGGATGGAGAGTGGATTGCCATCGAAATTTAATGTATTAATCAAAGGTTCTGTCTTTGTTTTCTTAGATGATATACATTGCCCTTCAGTCTCTTCTTCATTTAGCTTTAATTTATTCATTGTCATCCACTCTTTTACTTCTTTAAGACAGGCTTCAAGATGTTTCACTTCAGAATAATCATTGCTTATTGGCACATATACTTGTGTGTCATCTGCATATAAATGAAAATTTAAATCGTATTTGAAAAAAGATTTCACTAAAAGGGGCGGTGTACAATGAATACAGCAGGGCCAAGGATTGAGCCTTGTGGGACTCCATAATGTAGGATAGTTGATCTTGATAGACAATTTTCAGTAAGAATAGACATTGTTCTATCAGTCATATAGGACTCCAACCAACTGAGAGCATTATTACTAATTCCAAAGTAGATCTTTAATCTTGGCAACAGAATTTCTTTATCAATTGTATCAAAAGCAGCATTTAAGTCAAGGAGAACCAGCATTACAGCTGCTTAAGAGAAGCAAGGTGAACAATGTCATTATGAACTCTAGAGAGAGCTGATTCTGCACTGTGGTATGACATGTATGCTGACTGAAATTTGGGAAACAGATTGTTTTGATTTAAATATTCATTTAGCCTAGATGCTACAATCTTCTCAATTAGTCAGAGCAAATAATAGTAATAATAATAATAATAATAATTTTGCATGGTGTGAACGTGTGCAAAATATTTCAAAAGTGTCAAGGTACTTATGTGCACAACAACCTGGTATCAGGGGTATTCACACATGATCAGTGAAATTGCTAGACCTTTCATTTCGAGGGCCGCCACGTAAACTATGGTAACTCGACTTTTTGGCAAAATGGCCATTTTTCGCATGCCTGATGTACAGAACGCATACATATTCCCGGAAAACTATAGAGCTCAATTCTCAAAATTTAAAAAGTTATGAACAAAATTTTAAATATTGTAACTGTTTCAAGTGATTTTTTACCGGCGTAAACTATGGTAACTTGACTTACAATAGTTTATGCGACAGTTTTATATAAGTTCTTGGTTGTAACTCGACTTACAATAGTTTACGCGTGTAATACTAATTGGTTTTTGTCTGTTACCCGGCGAGTTACAATACTTTTCACCCAGAGTGAGTATTTAGGAAGGAACATTCCTAAATTTAATTTGTGAGAATTCTGTTCACAAAGATTTTCTACATAATCTGCTATCAGGTTGTCCTAAAAGATGGAAGATTGTAAGTCCACACAATGAAACGCACGAAGCGACCACTGGGCAATGGAATTTACGAGCAATAAATTGCAAGTAATGACCCCCACAGCAGAGACAAGACAGGGCCAGGGTGTTCCTTATACAGTCCTCTTGTAAAGATGCGGGTACACGTGTTTGGGATAGGCAATAACAGTTTAACCAATACATGTTTTGATAATTTTGACCATCACTTGTTGCTAAAATCTGTGGACGAAAGACACGATTTTGTTTTTTTGAAAAACGGCTGCCGATTCTTCACCCAAACGAGTAAGTAAAGTTCTTATCGTCATTGTATTTCTAATTTATAGAGTGTCTTAAGTCATAATGGCCACTTTCAGGGTCAAATTCAACAAAACACGTAATTATATCAATGTTATAAATAGTTTGAAATGTTTAAATTACTGAGCGAATAGGATACAGCATGAATTGTTATGTTTTTATTACTCCTTGCATTAATTACGAGATTTTTTAAAATAAAGAATGCCTTTATTTATGACCATGATTGTCCCTTTTCAACACAAAATCCTTTCCTCCGGCCCTCCCTCGCGCCACTCATTCCCTCCCTCCCTCCCTACTTCACTCACCCACTCATTCACTCACTGACTCAGTCACTCAATTATCAATTGCCTCCCTCCCTTCCTCTCCCTTATTCACTCACTCACCCACTCACTCACCCACTCACTTTAGCTAAGAGTAAAGTCGTATAGGTAAATGACATCACTGCACGTTTCACCCCGCAGATAGTACAGTTACAAGTGTAAAGATGTCTGTAGTTGGTACACTGCACCAGGGGTCCACTCTCTTCACAAACAATGGCCGCCAATGCATGAGTAACTCAATTGCAGCTCTCGTGCATCATGAAATAAGAAACGTTTCCGTATGGCATACCAATGATATCGATGCCATTCTCAACGAGGGCGATAGGCTTCACTCGTTATTGTTTGATTCTATTCAGCTGTACCCTGCCATTAGTGACTTTCCAAATCAGTTTGAAATATGTGACTGCCGGGCTGAAATGCATATCGATGATTCATACTCTGGATTTTTAACAACATCAGAGGATGCACCGCCTTATTTCAGCATTAAAAAATCACTTACACATATTGAAAAGTTTGCAGTTCTTATAATCGGCCCGAATACACCAGCATTTGTAATGTCAATCATAAAAAATGACGATGCATTCTACATCTTTTACCCCCACTGCAGAGACAAGACAGGGCTAGCATGTTCAAATGGAACTGCTGTAAGAACCTGTCATAATTCAGTCGGGGCAGTTAGAGACTATCTCATTTCTTTGGCTGCATCAATCGGGCTTTCATCGTGCCCTTTCGAGTTAACACCGATTCATCTTTCTACCAGAACGTCAGAGCCAATATACCACAATCTCCAGCCATTTACGCTTGCCATGTGTGAAGATTCATCAGATTCTGACATCCCACTGGCTTCGATCAAGAATAAAATAAAATGTCCTGACGAAGCTCTGGCAATGGATACAGATTCAGATTCGTTGAGTTGCAACGAAAAGGACCACTCAGAAACAAAATGCTACGTACAGAAACATTTCAAGACAGTAGCTCGGATATTGGGGACTGGGACTCCGATAAAGATCCCGAATACATGCCAGATCTTTACAACAATCCTCTTTCCGATTCCGGAGATGACAACTGGGAGCACAATTCAACAACACCGGTTGATACAACACCTAACAAACAACAAACAGCGTTAGAACCTGAATCAAACACTCCGTTAAAATACATGCAAGTGTCAGTGGATGCAATGCGTCTCGTAGCTGGAGAGCCACCAGAATTCCATCCCTTAAGTAATAATACAGAGCAGACTGACCAAAGGCCTTCTGGGGATTTCATGTTTGATGTGATCTCAGGACGAACTGACTCAGATACACGGAACGTGTCAGTCCCAACCAGCTCAAATTCTTATGTGTCAGACTGCAGCCCTTTTGCAACTGACACAAGCATTCAAATGTCGCCTGGACCCATGCCGCCCATGAGAGGAAGAAAGAGAAGACGAGATGTACAAAAATGGAAAGACACTCAAAGGAAGAAGGCACTGAACCTAGGAGAAGAATACATCAGTAGAAAAGGAAAGGTGGTGGAGAGAAAGAAAATAAAAGAAGGATGCGGACCACAATGTCGAATGAAGTGTCAGCAGCGGATAACCATGGACCAGAGGGAGAAGGTCTTTCATCTCTTTTGGCGCACAGGAAATGTAGACATGAGAAGGCTCTACGTCTGCCATAATGTTGAGACAAAAGAGACATCATTGAGTAAAATGGAATCAAGAAGGAAAAGAAGTCTAAAGTACCAACTGGAGCTAGAAGGCGGGAAAATTCCTGTGTGTAAGACTTTCTTTTTACACACACTGGCGATTACAGACCAATTTGTCTTCACAGCGCTGGCAAAGAAAGATGAAGGTGGCCATATGACTCCAGATGTAAGAGGAAGACATCGCAAACGAACATCCGTTATGAATGAAGAGAGAGATAGAGTGAGAGCTCACATCAGATCGTTTCCAACCGTAGAGAGTCACTACTGTCGCAAGGACAGTGAGCGACAGTATCTTGGAGCTACTCTGAATCTTGCCACGATGTATAGACTCTACCGTGAGCAGATACAAACAGAACATTTTGAAACAATGGTTTCATCTACAGTATATTGTGAGCTTTTCAGAACTGAATTTAATCATGGGTTTCACAATCCCAGCAAGGACGAGTGTGACGTTTGTGTTGCGTTTGAAAATCTTTCACAGCAGGAAAAAGAACAAAAACAGTTGAAGTATGATTCACACCATCGAAATAAACAGCGTGTACATGATAAAAAAGCAAAAGACAAGGAAATAAGCCGTAGCAATGCCAATAAAATTACACTTTGCTTTGATCTGTTAGATGTGCTAATTACACCGCACTCAAATGCATTTGTGTTATTCTATAAGAGAAAATTGAATACCTTTAACCTTTCCATCTTTGACCTCAGCAACAATAAAGCTATCTGTAATGTATGGCATGAAGGCATTGCTGCAAGAGGTTCCAATGAAATAGGCTCCTGCGTCTTTCATACTCTCAAAGCTGCCCACGAAAGAGGTGTTAAGTATATTTCCTTGTACTCAGATTCATGTGGGGGGCAAAATAGGAATAGGTACTTCCTAACCATGCTTTGGTGGGCTTTAAATAAATTTGGCTTTCAAGAAATAGAACACAACTTCTTTATTAAAGGCCACAGTAAGAACGAAAACGACAGTGTACATTCAACAATAGAAAGAGTTAGCAAGCATGTAGATATTTATACCACACCTCAATGGGCCAGCATTATCAGCACTGCAAAACAAACCAAACCAAAATATTTTGTTAGAGAATTAGATGAGACTTGTTTCTTTGATTTCAAACAATTAGCTGGGCATCTTAAAAACTTTGACTTAGATTCTGAAAGACAAAAGGTGCAATGGCTGAATATAAAATCTATGAAACTGAGTAAAGACAATCCGAACACTGTTCAAATATTGTATGATTACGATGGACAGTATCACTACCTTAATTTAGTTCAGAGGATTAGGAAAGTGCAGAGCTTTGATTTTGATGCAATTAAAGTTAATGTTTTGAATAATGGTATTGGCCCAGAATTGATAAAGATAAGTATGATGACTTGCCATCTCTTTGCCAATCTAACATAATCCCAAGAATACAACACCAGTTTTTCACTCAGCTGAAAATTAAATTGTAATTATTGCTCATAATTATAAACTGCCAGATGTTGCTACGGCTATGTTTCATTCTTTTCCCATTGTGTATGTCTATGAATACGATATTTTGTCTCTTTACATAAATGTGAAGATGTAACTCATTCACTTGAGTCATGAATACCGATATGTTCATGCATTCATGGCTTATCATTTTAATCAATGTGAGAAGAAATTATGATAATAATAAATAATAATGTTTTTTTCAATCTGCTTCAAATTGGTTGTAACTGGTTTGCAAAACGAGCAAAGAAACAATAAGCAATGGTCAGTCGGATGCGAGTCCTTTAATCAAGTTTGCACATGTTATAATCTACTTTATTATATTATTATAAGATCTTCATTCATTTAGACATTTGATATGTTTTTGCTTCGTTTGCAAGAAAAAAACTGGAATGAGTGCTGCAGGATGGCTATTATTATTCGGAAAACAAAGTTTTGAACGCATCTCAAGTTTCCAATTATCGATAACATTCTATGTCAACAATGTATTATTGAATTCAAAATATTGTAAGTAGCGAAAAAAAAATTGAATCTGTTAAGCTACACGCATATACTATTGTAAATCAAGACTTGCCATAGTTTACGTGTGAGACTCATTTTTACAGTTATTGTAACTCGACTTACAATAGTTTACGTGTGTATTTCAACACCGTTGAATATGGTAACTCAAATAATTAGCATACTATGCAATAATATTGCAAAATACATGTCCTGGTTTGTATGGCGTTTCATTTTCATGCTGATATGTAACATTCAAGTAAATACAAATACAAATAAAACTTTCGAAAATAATCAGGGTTTTTTGTTTTTTTGTTTTTTGCTTCTCCTGTAAAATGTGCAAAACTAGAGTTACCATAATTTACGTGGCGGCCCTCAATATATATGTGCTGTAAACTCTTGTGTTACCTTTTCTCTTAAAGTTTGGTACAACAATACTGTTCCGCCTGTCCTTAAGACATTTTGTTTGTTCTCATACTGCGTTAAAGTTCTATTGAGCCAAAGAATGCCGACGTCTTCTACTGTCTCTGTGGTGATGTCGTCTGGTCCAGGAGATTTGTTCAAGGGACTCTTTTCCAGGGCCTCTGTTACCTCGCTATTTAGGATAGGAGGTTCTGTCTTTTAGGTCGTAGTAATCGATAGTGCTGGTCAAATATCACAATGCGTCCGCAATCTTGGCAACAACGTGTGAACTCCATTTGGTGGATTTTTTGGGCGCCAGTTGATGAGGCCACCTAGGGTCTTTCCTGCTCTCATGAGACATTATTCAATGGTGATATTCTCCCAGACATTACTCCAGAAAAGAGTTTTATTGCGATATACGGTAAAAATACCCTTGTTAAAGACAGACTGTAGACAATGACAGAAATCCTGGCAATGCTGGAGGTATAAATGGCAACATGGAGAAGTTATTATATCCAGTCGCTGCTAAGCATGGTCACATTTTCTTGGTCGCATGGAGATGGAGATCCACCAAGTTTCCTGCTGTAATGTAAATGACTGCCTTCCATCATCTTAGGAATAGTTCTATTTGCATGTGATTTTGTCCATAAGTCCTCAAGTCCATTCCCTTCAATAAGCTTACAACCAGCGTCCAAAACACGCGTAAAAAAGAACATCTTTTTGAATTCTTGACTGTTATCCGGTTTGAGTTGATGCACAACATTTGATGTCGATTTTACTTCCCTCCCCTTCCCCCACAGTCTTTTTATTAGTAAAAAAAAGGCATTTATAAATATATTGACAGCAATAGCTTATTGAATACGAAACGTGTGCGAAGTACTATAAAGTAGAATATAACCATTCAAAACGAGACCGTACCAGTTATGACAATCATATTTTGATAATCTCAAAAACATTCCACCATCATGTTATGCCACTTACATACATGTAAACTGCAAAAAAATATCAGTTCTGGATTTGTCTCATCTGGACGATTACTTTGATACCAAACACGGCAATATTTGAACTATTTGTCACTTTTTAAATAAAAAAAAACTTGAGTTTGACCTTGACCTTTCGAAGTTTTAAAATGCTTATAAAATACAAACTTTTCAGTCAATTTTAAAACTAAAAAAATTTTGGTGTTTTGGTTGGTGACCTTTTTAATGCTGCTCTAACGAAATATCTTTTTGCCGATTTGTAAAAAATGACCTTTTGATCTTCAAAAAAGCATGTTCTCCAGGATCGATTTTGGTTGATTTTTTTTTGGCAGTACTAGACAACCTAAGGAACAATTCTGCCCAAAACTTTGGTTTTTATCTTTCAAGTCCGGGTTCACTACTTTTCAGGCCAATTTGTACTGGCCTAGATTCAGATCTAAAGACAAATTGAGATTCAGATCTGAAGATAAATTTTCATAAACAGAAAGTCGGCAAGCGTGCGACATACTATACATAGTATTTGACTGCGACCAATATTTCGTGAGACATGACATTATTATCACAAATATATTTTGTTACCGAATGACAGAAATGTGTATTATCAAAAATCTATAAACAAAAGGCCCAAAAAGACCAAAAACGCCACCAAAAGACACAAAACTCGAAAAGGCCTAAAAGACTCAAAACGACACAAAAAGACACAAAAACTCATAAAGGGGTAAAAAGACTCAAAACGATACGAAAAGACACAAACTCGAAAAAGGCATAAAAAGACCCAAAACGACACGCAAAGACACGAAACACCGCACATGTCTTTTCAGATGCATGTATATGATGTATGTCTTTTCAGGTGTCTTTTCGTCTTTTTTGTGTCTTTTCATGTCTTTTCCTGTCTTTTGTATTCTACTGTGACCCCCAGAATGGCACTTAACGTAATGGGTTATAATGTATGCATTTTAATTACAAGAAAAGCCAGCAATAATTTAAAAAAAAAAGATTATTTCATCAACATCAGCATCATCACCATCATTTTCATCATCAGAATTACCACCACCTTCATTCTACACTTACCATCATTAATTTTTTGCTTCCTGGATATTCTTCTCAACATATATTACATGTATCTAAGCTTACATACCTCATCATGGGTATGTATGTCTTTAAGTATGTATCATGTATATGTACCTGGTATGTTGTGATATATTTGAAATATATGTTTGTAGTACATGTGTGTATGTGTACATGTTTGTATATAATGTATGCAGGTATGTATGTATAAAAGTATAAATCATGTTTATATTGAATGTTATGTATGCAACTATCTGAAACCTACCTATATAAAATCTTTATACATAGTATGATTTATGTAAAGTATGTGGTTATCTATGCCCTTCCTATGTTCTTTCCCTTTTGATGTTTGTCAATTGTGCCTTTTTGTACAATAAAGATGAACAGTGTCTCATCTAAATTTTACGACAATCATTGTCGATATGTACTTAAAACATTGATCATTA
>JAOYNN010172465.1:0-11009 GCA_025770095.1 Goniobranchus kuniei
AAGAATGTGGTCTATATCTAGTGAATAGGAATCCATGTACTGGTGAGAAGTATGGGGGGACGTTTGGAAAAACAGCCCCATTAAAATATGAGGTCCTAAACCCTAACCCACCTCCTCCTCCCCGTCATCTTCTTCCTCATGTTCTTGTCCATGTTGTTCTTCTTCTTATCATATTTTTAGTTTTCCATTCAGAATGTTTTCCTTTATGACTGCCTTGAGTTAAAGTCTTGATAAAACTAAAGGTAGTGTCAATTGCCACCGAGTGACTCGTTGGCCAGTGACGATGGCGTCAATTGCCACAGAGTAAATTGGAGCTCTTTTGCTTTGGTAAATGTGTTCGGTGTTTTGCGTTCGTGAACTTTCGCTTACACACACCACCTGCCATTTGCCACAGCGTCTCTTCTTTCCGACATGGCATCTTCCGAAGAAAAAACATTTGAGGGGGAAGATGTGTTCATTACATGAGATGATAACATGGGTGTGGTACTACACTCATTTGTGCTTAAACGATGACCGCAAATGATTGAGGCGCAATGCCCAATAGAACATTTCAAGGCCACGTGTGTGTGTGTGTATATCAACCGGTATGTTATTCGATTGTGAGTGTTTGTGTGTGTATGAGAGAAAGGTAGAGAGAGGGGGTTAGGGGAAGGTGGTGGTGGGGGGATTTCATTGATTCATGCGGGATGATAACACAAATGTAGTACTCATATTTGAATGTGAATGTAAGCTTCTTTTCACTACCTGGCTCCAAAGTTTCGATGATTACCCTTGTCATGGCAGTGATGTTGAACAATAGGGCCTATATGACAACTTTTTTGACATTGGAAATAAAAACCCACGTCAAACAATATCTGTATCAGTTTAAAGGTTGTTTTGATGCTATGGGCAACTAGATTACTCGGTGGTAATTGACGTCAGCGACACTTGTCTATGCACCTTGTCACTTGGTGGCAATTGACACCAGCATCACACTTGTCACTGAGTTCCTTGGTGGCAATTGACGCCAGCATCACACTTGTCACTGAGTTCCTTGGTGGCAATTTACGCCAGCATCACTTGTCACCACGTCACTCGGTGGCAATTGAAGCTACCTTTCTCTGAATGCTGGTATTTTTTGTTTGGTCGCCATTTTTAGAAAAAGAAACACGTCACATCTATTTGTTTGAAAACAAAGTGATCAGGATCATCACCAAATATTAATGCTTGTGAATATTCAGGTTCTATCATAAAAGACAGTGTGGAAAAACCATTATGAACTTTAAAGACAATCTTCACACTGCTCTTGTAAGGATTTTAGGTGACAAGGAAGTTGAGGCTGAACTTTTCATTTCTCTTTTTGAGTCGTATTCTGCTTGTCTAGATGCTGTCAGGAAAGCTGGTGGTAGAGATACTAAATATTGATAAAAATGTTTGAAATTTTGCAGTTAAGATTAGAGGTTGTATGTCAAAATGTATGTTGGTTTTGTGTCAGCTTTTCTAGGTTTGTCTGGCCAGGGGGTGGGGGGCTAAAGTATCGAAACATGCTGTAGACATTTAATAGATCTGTGTTATGTTAGGTGTGGATCTACCTTAGTCTGCACCATGCTAACAAAGTGATTTAGGTCTTATTTTTATATTGGCAAGTCACTTGCTGTCGAAGAGTCAAGTTTATCAGGAGTGCAAATTTTGTTTGGGTCTCATCTGTTTTGCCTTAGCAGCCAGTTGGAATTAAGAGTATCGTAGGCATGGCAATGAGTTTTTGGAATCATGTTATTAAATGTCTCATTTACAATCTTTACAATGTTATAATAGAAATGACTTAAATCCTTTTGTTTACTTCTTTTAATCCACTTTTGACGGGAATGGAATCAATTTCCATGACAACTGTGGCAGGCAAAGTGAGTCAAGATCTTCAGGCATGGATTTGTTTGAAGATGATTTTGGCAGAGATCCTGACTATATTCCTATGTCTGGAGAACTGTTTGTAGGAAGGAAATCTTAAACTTGAGGTAAATTGTCAAGTTTTCATCTATTTTAGAAGCTTAGAAGAGTCAAGCAGCATAATGGGTAGATCTGTTCAAAATTTTACGGGTAAGAATTCCTGGGTACGCCTGTGACATCTTATCTAGGTTGGAGTATCCGTATTTGGACCTTTTGTAAATGTTTGATTCGTTGGAAATGGGATAGGATAGGATGCATTGCAATGAAGTTATTTTAAGATGAATGTGGAAATCTTGAGGGTCACTTCAAAATTGATGGCTCTACTCTCTGCTGGATGAAGACGTATCTAACTAGTCGTTCTCCAAAGGTATGAATAAATGCCAAGTTCAGCTCACCAAAAAAGAATAAATTTTTTTTGACGTGCCACAACGTTCACTGTGTACACATCACCCTTCAACAAATATTTGAATTTGACATGGACTTTATCCGATGTAAGCTGACGATACCCAAATGTTAGTCCCTGTGTCAATGGCATACAAGGAATCTGTTGAGACTTCAATAGTGAACTGTGTGCATGAAATCAAAAAGTGGATGATACAAATAAAGTGAAACTAAACGGCTAGAAAACAGAAGTCATTGTTTTTACAAAAGACCTCAATCCAACCTAATCATAACATCATTGAATATCATCGGAAATCAAATATCATCCTCTTTAGTTAGAAATCTTGATGAGAAATCAAATATGAATGAACACATCATCTAAACATTTTCAGTCCATCTACTTTAACATCAAGCAAATCAGACAAATAAGGATAACATTCTAAATTTTGAAACAACAAAATTGCTGTCAACTCTTTTATAACAACTCATCTTGACTGTTGCAATGCTCTGCTTTACAATCTACCTACAAAATCAATTAATCTTTTACCAGTCACCCAAAATAATGCTTTGAGACTTGTTACAAGAGTTCAGAAACATGCAAGCTTTACCCCAATTTTGAGGTCTCTTCATTGTCTGCCTGTTAAATCAAGAATTGATTTCAAAATCGCCCATATTATTTATAAGTTATAAGTGTTTTAGTGACCGGGCTGCCATTCATTTGAAGTCTCTAATTGATGCAATGACTCCATCTAAGAATTTGCGTTTGTCATGCGCAACACAACTTGTGAACACCATCTCAAAAACAAACTTTTCCAAAAGGTCTTTCTCAAAATGTGTCCCAAAAAATAATTTGTAATTCTTTATCAGCTATAACAAGAAACTCAGAATCATTTTTGTTTTCGAAATTAATCTTGAACAGAACTTTTCAGAAAAAAGTTCTTTCATCTGTAGGAAATATAATTGCTGTTGTTGAAACTTGAGAGACATATTGATACATTATGAAACGATACTGAGCACCTGTGGGTGGAAAGTGTTCAGGGCTGTACAAAGTGTGGGATTTGATTTGATTATTTACTATGTGGCTTATTTGATGTTTTGCTTTATAATCTTTAAAAAATTTACTTTACAGGAAGGAAAGCCCCTCCCATGACAATGATGGACAGATTGAGTCAAGGTGCTCCTAGGCTGATGAGTTGATCAAAAATTCTGACAGAGATCTTAAGACCCTAGATCTGAACCAGCCATTTGTGTTAATAAGACCTTAAATTCAAGGTGAATTTCCAAGTATTCACTTATTCAATGTTGTTATTTTTTATCCTCAATATATCGACGGAAAAAAAAGAGACTGTGCTCTGGTTTTATAATGAATAAAAAGAAAAGAACTTTGATAAAGGTGCTTGTACTATTTTAGAAATATCATTTAAAGATAAACAAGTTGGTGTATCACTCATTAATTATAGATGATTTCCCAGCTCTTGAACTCAATCTAGAGTTATTGCCCTTGATTTGGAAGTTGACAACTTCATTATGGCTTGTGTCTACCCTAGTCATGGTTGATGGCTTGACACTGGTGCTACATTGATCCAGTCAATCTCTGGGCTGGCCTATTTCAAGTAGTGTGTGACAGGAAGTGAAATAGAGAATTTGAAACACACACCATGTGCTCAGTCACCAAGGTTTTTATTGAGTTCTAATAATATGGGAAAAAGGCTAATGCCTAGTCTGCAGCGATTGGCTAAAGGTTAGTCTAGTCGCCAAGGATTGGTGAAATTATTACAACTGCCTGCTCTCTGATTGTTGGATTTTTTCACCCGAGTATTCTCTGGCATTGCCAGTAGTAAATTGATAGGCCTATCAATGAGCAAGGAAGATTTTAATTTACGCTATGACTTTGAAATAGTAAACAGATTACTTGTGTGGCCTAAAATGACCCTAGGATTAGCCTACTTAGCATTATGGTAGGAATGCTTCTGAAGCTCAATCCCTTAAACTAGATAATAGTAAATAGGCCTATGTTTTTCTACAGGGCAGATTTTCTTTTGGTTCTCTTGAGGGAAAACTGAGCAAATTCTAACTAAATAATATTGCCCAAGGAAAAAAGCGCAGTGCCAAATATGGGACTCAAAGTCACACTGGTTGGGCCACGTGCAATGCCTTATGCATTCAGCGACTGTGCCCCTTTAAATTAAAAATTATCAAATGTTTGACGGACTGATAATAACAGTAATCAAATCATTGGGTTCTAAATGTTATGAAAATGTTGTTAGTGATAGACAATCAATGAATGAAAAATTAATCATGATGCCTTATGTGAAAGAAAAAGTTTATTGGAAATATCTCAGTCAGATTTCTTTAAAAATCTCATGTATTATTTTCACTAGTATAATGCTATATATTTTTAAAGTTGTCCATTTTCCTGTCCAATATGAAGAATAAAAATGTAAAGTTCTGGGAAATTAATGAACAGTGCCATATTTCATAAGTTTTCTGTGGTTAAATTGACAAATCCTTGTTTCAATTTTTTTAGTTTATTCGTTCATAGGATCTGAAACTATTTGTATCATTTATGTACACACTACTTTATACTTTATTGTAGCCTGATTCCAATTTTGTTTCAGATGATTCAGAAAGCATCAGAGGAATTCTGAAGAATTGCAGTGCAATATAAAGAAGTGCAAATGCCAATGGACTTGAATATGTGAACAGAAATAAAAAAACAACAACCAAAACCTTGAAGCAAAAGCAATAAAGTTGGGAAAGGCCTGCAAGGACTGCAAATATAATAACTGCTACCTTGATTTCCCCCATGAGGCCAGGAGAGTGATGTTTGGTCATTTTTGGAGCCTAGATGATTCTGCAAATCACACTTCCTTGTGGCAAATACTACAAAAATAGAACCCACCCCCTAAAAAGAACAAAAAAAACCCAACAAACTAAACAAACAAACAAAAAGACAACAACAAACAAACAAAAAAATGACAACCAACAAACGAACAATGTCTGAGTTTCTAGTGGAAACTCATCCCTTGCCTTTTATTTCCATGTTGAAGGAGTACCGATTAGTGTAGAAACGTTATCAAAAGGCTTATCTTTGTAACTCTTTATCAGTAGATCTCCTTTTCTTTTAGTGATTAAACATACAAACAGATACAATGAAAAAAACATTCAAAATGTATTTGTGTGAAGCATTCTGCTGCAATAAACACAGTGAAGAAAAACCAAATGGATGCCTCCTTATGCATCTTGGGTGTACAAAGAACCAAGTTAAGAGGTTCCTTCACCCTTTGGTTTTCTGTTTTAAGGGGTATTTAAACCTTGAGGAAACGAGTCTAAAATCTGCGTAGAACATGATGGAAGATTGTAACCTCTTCAAACGTCCTATTCAAGAGTCAGAATCCAAGTCTGGTTAGTTCTTCCATATGTTGATGCCACTCAAGGTGGTAAAGGTGCCTTCGATCGGGAGGCTGCCCCCCAAGCCCCCCAAGTCCGAGTAGGGGTCAAAAGTGAAGGGGTTGGTATTAAAAACGTGTTGAAATAATAACTCATTAAAGTCGATCATAGAACTAGATTGATGTTTATTGATATTGAATAAATATGTGGGTTTCAAGAGGAACAGAACACAGAGAGAATTACAGTCCCAGCAGTAACAAAAACAAGGGACTTAACTCTAATACAATAACAGCAGTGTTTTCATTGTCCAGAAAGATTCGCACTTTTGCTTATCTTAATAATAATGTAATAATAATGGTCATATAAAATGCCTAATTACTGTTATTTCAACAAAAATGAGCATAGTTGAGACATGGCACCAACATATGGAATAACAAGCCGAGTCTCAGACCTTTGTAATGAGGATTACTTCTGAAAGTTCCATACGGAACAGAATTATTGCGTAGCAAATCAGTACATGATCAGCTAGAGAACTTGCACACCTTTTTTAGTGTGTAGTAATTGTATTTTTCACAACAAGGAACAATTCCAATTGGACAAGGTGAATACTTTAGTTTCCAATCATTTCAATGCTTTATTTCCAATTTTTATTGTGACACATCATCAGATTCATATGGACAGAAAATTTCTTGAAAATTCAGTTTCATTGCCCAACAAGAAAAATCATCAAAAATACAAATAAAGAGGTATTTGAATTATGTTTGTTGCATCCTTTCAGGTGATGGTTATTCTGTTTGATGTGTACATTTTATTAGGATCGTTAGATTAGTTAATGAAATATGAATTTTAAAAAAGGGGCCAAAATGGCCAGTCCTGAGGGGTTGTTGATCTGAGCAGAGCTCAGTCCCAAGTGAGTTAATACTCAGGTTCTAATGTTCACACAACAATAGACACTAGTAATGTTCACACAACAATAGACACTAGTAATGTTCACACAACAATAGACACTAGTAATGTTCACACAACAATAGATACTAGTAATGTTCACACAACAATAGATACTAGTAATGTTCACACAACAATAGACACTAGTAATGTTCACACGACAATAGACACGAGAAATGTTCACACAACAATAGACACTAGTAATGTTCACACGACAATAGACACTAGTAATGTTCACACAACAACAAACACTAGTAATGTTCACACAACAACAAACACTAGTAATGTTCACACAACAATAGACACTAGTAATGTTCACACGACAATAGACACTAGTAATGTTCACACGACAATAGACACTAGTAATGTTCACACAACAATAGACACTAGTAATGTTCACACAACAGTAGACACTAGTAATGTTCACACTACAATAGACTTAGTAATGTTCACACAACAGTAGAAACTAGTAATGTTCACACAGAAATAGACACTTACATTACACTGTGTAGAAGGCAACTCCTTGAAAGAACAATACTGGTGCAGAAAAGACAAATACTGGAAACACAGCAAAGCTTACCTTTCATACAGCAACACATGTTCGGCCTTGGCATTTTGGGTGTCAGAAAGGCGCCCCCCAGTCCATAAGCACATAAAAAAATAAGAAAGAAGGGTATGTGGAATTGTCAATGAAATCGATCGCCTTGACTTCATCCTCAATGCTCACCCCCTACAAGTACAAGTGTCATCCGTCCTGTGTCGCGCTAAATACTACTGTAAAAAAATGAGATCAGTACTTTGATCCCCAAACTGCCTTTTGTTGTTTGTAATTAGTAGATCTAGTTATGTATCTAATCTGTGATTTGGAGTGATATAGTTTTTCAATGTCAACTTGCATCCATATCATCTTGTCACTAACAAAAAGATAACGCATCAAAGCAAGGGATATTTTCAGCCACTTTAGGATATCATCTTGGACAAATCCTAATAATTCAAAAACTAAGAGCGTCAACGTCATAAATAACTACACAAGGGAATAAAAAAAAGACCCAGGGTTTTTAATTTCTGTCGAGAAGAAGAAGGATTTGCATAGAATGATGCCTTACATTTCAGAGGTGTATAGAATCTTTTTAGCTCACTGGGTGTAAACTAATAAAATGCTTCCGTTCATGTTAAATTTTGGTATTGAGCAAAGATCCATTTTCCATTGAATTTATTTATGTTTTTGTCATGAATATATAAATTCCCATTCTGTGCAAGAATTATTTTTTAAAATAATGATAGACGGTGGCTTCTTAATCTGAAATCCAAAGGACTTTGAGAGATCCTAATTTGCATAGCAGTGGTATGTATGTCTGATATATCAGTTTACAGAATGCAGAATAAGAATACTCATGATTACAATATTAGTATTTACTGTCTAGAGAAAGTGTAGAATCACATTGATTAATTTTGACACGAATATGTGTTCTATTTTGTGTAATGTTTTCTCTTCTGTAAAGTAAGGGAAGATCATTGTATACCATCATTTATAAAGGCTTATTTATACTATGTTATCCATATGAAAAGAATCCTAATGTATTGGAAAGGACGGAAAGCGGAGAGTAAAAGAATTTTTAGAGATTAACTTGTCATTATGTATTTCAACTCATCTTTTATAAATTCCATGTAACCAGCAATGTCTGCCAATTGCAATTTGATTTTTGTATTAGAAAAAAAAAGGAATAATGTACTCTTTGCTGTTTGTACTTAAAATGTCCTCACTATGCAATGAATACTTATGTTTTCAGTGTATTTGTTAAGAACAGTATTTGAGTAATCGAAGACTTCAATAAAATTTGAAGGTGTACAGTATTTGAAAGACTTTGATTATGTTTTCTCCTTCTGGTGTTGTTTTATCAATATTTAATGAATGTAGTGTGAGGAAATGGGCCTGATTATCAGACATACCAGCCTCAGCAGCCTTTTTGATATCTGTGTGATGAATGCTTTCCACTGTTGTCAGTTTGTTACAACATTTTTGAGTTTGTTGAGCTTGTTGGATGATGTTAGTAGATCATTGTTTGACAATCTCTTGTGATCGTTATAGAGAGTAAATGGTAGAGTTGTATCTTGACGTCATTTGTATTTTAGGTAAATAAAAAGACGTTGTCTGCTGCAATTTCAGGGTGTAGTTGCAGAATGTTTCCAATAAAGTCAGACTGTCTCTCTCTCCACCTGATAACAACATTCCACCTGAAATCATGCATGCAAATCATGCCGATTTCATCTGCAATGAATTTGTTAATGCTAGCAAAATTCAAGACATCCTGCAGAAATACAAGCTGCTCATACAAGTAGATAAAACCAAGCTAACAACAATCAGTCTATGAAGCAGCTCATGGAAATAATTAAGAAATTGTGGTCTTTACTCTGTGATAAAGAGGATATAGAAGAAGGAAAGCAGCTCTCCAATATGTGAAGTACATTTAGATCAGACACAATAGAATTAAACAAAGAATTGTCCTGAAACTGTGCAAATGCAATGCATTGGTGAAATCAAATGCAAATATATATGGAGTGGAAATTTTCAGTTTGAGGACATCAAAACGATGAAACGATTGATAAATTGCTTTAGGAGCATGTATTTCATGACACATAACATTGTACAATTTTTCAGCGTAACTATATTCTGTTGTAAAATGTGTTATATTTCAAAATGAAAAATTCATCCGTTACTAAGTCTCCAAAGTACATAATCAAAGCAGCACAGTCATACATACTAATGAGATAGCTGGCATTTACATGCACACTGCATCAGTGAAAGTACTGGTCAGTCTAAGATGGAAAGCAATACTTCCACATTTTCAGACGTGTTTTTCTTGAAAAAAAGGCTTGGTGAGATAGAACAAGATAATACTGAGGGGACAAATTCCTTCTTCCCATCAATGTTTTATCTCCATTGTACAAAAGGCTGGAAAATAATTCCTATTCCCCATTAAATTTTCTAGGTCCATTATTGTAACAAAAAAAAAAAGCAAAAGAGGTGAAAATAACCCCATCTCCCTTTCAAAGTTCTCCTCTCTTCTGTAGAAAAAAGTCCTAAAAAGACCTGAAAATAATTTCTACTACCCACAACATTGTATCTCGGCTGTAGATAAAGAAAACTTCAAATTAATCCCTACCTGTCTATACACTTTGTATTAAGTGGAATATTTAACAGTTTTTCTTTTCATTTCTGTCAAATTATGTTTTTTCCCCGTATGACATACATTATTTTTGATATATGGACTACTTTTTGTCAACCAATTCTAATACAGACAATTTTTGGACTGCTTTGAGTCAACTAATATGGACTGCTTAGATCAACTAGTTATAAACAGACAATTTGTGGATGTCTGTGATCAACTAGTTCTAAAACAGACAATATATGGACTCTTTTCAGTCAACCAGTTCTAATACAGACAATTTATGGACTGATTAGAGGAACTAGTTCTAAAACAGACAATTTATGGACTCTTTTCAGTCAACCAGTTCTAATACAGACAATTTATGGACTGCTTAGATGAACTAGTTCTAAAACAGACAATTTATGGACTCTTTTCAGTCAACCAGTTCTAATACAGACATTTTATGGACTGTTTACCAATTTAAGGACTATTTAGAGTTAACCAGTTCCAACACAGACAATTTATGGACTTTTCTGGGTCAACCAGTCCAAACACAGACAATTTATGTTTACGATTTCATAGAAAGATTTTTTGTGAGAACCCTGCCACTAAGTAAAATGTATTCTTTTCCTTCAGGAAAAAGTTGGCCAAGTCCCAGAAGTGGGAGACATGCTGAGTGTTACCACACGCTACTCATCCCCAAAGTATATCACCAACATCAATCTTGTGGTAAGATGACAGCTTTTAGTTTAGGTTTGTTTATTTTAAAACTTTTTGTTTTGACTCTAAAACTATCTTCTATTTTAATAATAATAATTATAATAAAAATGATAATGATAATAATGATAATAATAATAATAGACCACATTTGTGGAGCGCATGTCCACTTCTAGTGAGTGCTCTATATGCGCTTTACATAAGAAATTATCATTGTGAAAATAATGATGTACTGAGCTTGTGCACAAATATGTATAATATATACATACATACAGTAGATATGTTATACATACAAATACATATCTACAAACAGTCAATCAAATAATTGAAAAATGCAACAAATTCAATCTACCACTATGTAAAGGCTATATCGACTATGAAAAGACATTCGATTCGGTGGAACATAAAGCCATATACAAAGCACTAGGAATAATAGGAGTAAATGAAACATACGTCAATATCATTGAGGACATGTACAATGGAGCTACAGCTAAAATACATATA
>JAOYNN010172576.1:0-11009 GCA_025770095.1 Goniobranchus kuniei
CTCTCTCTCTCTCTCTCTCTCTCTCTCTCTCTCTCTCTCTCTCTCTCTCTCTCTCTCACACACACACACACATATACTGAATAGAAGACTGCCATTTTTTGGTCGTGACAAGATAGTAGTTCCAGCCTTTGGCAAGGCGCTCCTCCAGTTGATCCTGTTTTCTTCACTTTTACCATCATCTGTTTCTGGATAGAGATTTGCAAGATTTGAATTGTAGTCACTGGTTCTCACTCAGTAATGCCCAGAACAAGGGCCATGTCAATTTTTTAACTTATATTTATACTCTCCAATCTCATTCTGAAACTACCTCCACTAGATTTAATCTAGATGAAGAGTAGATTCTAGTCAGTCCTGACCATGTTTGAGCAGGGGCGGATTTCGCTCTAAATTCCTGGAGGGACTCTTTGATTTAACATAAATTAAATGATAAGCAATATAAAGATGCACTATTTTCTTTATTTTAATTTGTAAAGGAATTTGTTAGTTTTTCTGGTTCTCAATGCACGATACTTCTCATTAGATCATTATGCACTAAAAAGGCTCAAACACATAAATTACAAGACCACCTGTAACAAGTGAGATCAAATAATATTAGATTTCTATTACGGTGTATGTTATTGCCTTGGCATTGTATCACACCACGCTCTTAACTGGGAGCTGGTTGGTAAAAATTCAATTCTCCATCTTTCTTTTTTGTTGTTGTTGTTGCGAAATTTCAGATATAAAAAGTGTTAGTACACAATGCCAGAATTGATTATAAATTGTCAATTTTATACAGAATGTATATAGAGACTGCGATGTAGCTTGTGCTTTTGCCTTTTTCTTAAATTCATTATCGGTATGGATGCATTAATCTGCCTTTGAAAGGCAGGATTTGACCTCATTATTAGTTATAGAATGCTTGATTTGTCCATCGCTTAACAGTATTAAATTTGGATTTAATGTTTGTATGTGCTGTTATGGTTTTTAGCAGAAGATACCTTGAAAAGCTCACAGTGGTCTCTGCAATTAACTTTATGTGTTCACTTCAATCTTCTAGATCAAAATATTTAAGAGATGTGAATTCAATTACAATCCGGAGGCATTTCTGGAAAATTTTCATTCACTGTTATGTTTCTATATCACTGCAGTTGACAGTAATGGAAACCAAGGTTGCATGTCCAAAATCTATGCCAAAACTTTTGCAGCATCGTAGCCTGGATGGAGTACATTACGATAACCCAGGCCACCGTTTTTTCAAGGATACCATTTCATTTTCCCAGAGTCTCTACAAACGGGATTTGCTTGGACACTTTGGCTGTGTTAATGCCATTGAATTTTCTTCTAATGGAGAACTCATAGCTTCAGGTGAAAAATAGTTGTGTATATGTCTTTTGTAAAGAAAAAGACTTGAAAGAATCAATGCATGCATGAAATGTCAAAGTTCTTAATTATGAGTATGTAATAGATGACGCTAATCTTTTCACCATTCCCACTCTAACATCAAAATGTTTTACTTATACAGTATAATCCACTCATGTTGACAGTTGATTTTTTATTGACATTTTGACATATCAAGATATTTTCAAATTCCGGAATTTTTCCTTCATTATCTTTACTAAATTAAATAATTTCTCTTACATTGACAGTTTTTTTCGGCCCACGCCGCTTTATCGATACTCCATAGACAAAACGTCCTCACTACCCCCTCTACTCTCCATCCCACTTCCATTCCATCACTGGCAAGGTGGTGGTCCGCCTTTCCCTTTTTCTCAACAAGCGATCATGACAGACAGGCCTTAGGCCTACTACATATACAAACATGCATGTAGCAAAGTTTGTGCTGGTGTGTTTTATGCGCCTTGCCATGCGCATTGCTAGCAAAGCATCAGTACTCCTAACTTCCCATTTCCCTCCCCTCTTATTTGCACATCATCACAAAGCTACTGTGTAGGTAGGCCCTACACCTCTCTCAGCTTCCTGTCCATTTTCTCGCTCCATGTCTTAGAAGGTAAACACGTGTACAGTTCTGTTCCAGCACAAGAGTTTATTCTGTTGCTAATAGGTTTATTGCCTTTTTACCGCTGCACCCTTGATTTTTTTCGTCTTTGGTATTGTATTTGTATTTATCGACATCAAATGCACTTTCCAAAGCATGTCAATATAAGCAGATTACACTGTACTTTAATTTAATAGAATGCCCACTTTGAACATCTGTCATAGACTGATTATTACTGAATTGGTGTATGCATCTCATTCTTTACAGGTTCCTGTTTGAAAAAAAAACAACCTTAAAGGTCTTCAGGTAAACAATAAATCTCAGTAACAATGCCTCATGAGAACAGTCTTGACAGTTCAAATCAGATATTTTAAAAGGTCTTATAATGTAAAAATACCAGTAGCATTTGTTTTGGCTTGATTCAGAGTAATCAATTACTTTGCTGTACTAACATGAACAAATCAAATTATAAACAATTTTGGATGAAAGGTGAACTCTTACATAACATTCTAAATTCTAGCATGAGTAAGACATCCAATTCTAAAGTATTCTATAATAAGAAGCATTATCTAGAAAATTACTGTTAAAGAAAATATTGCGTGTAAGCTACTGGGAAATTATGATAGTATGTAGATACTAGATACAGTCATGATAATATAGTGGTCTCATTGGAAACGAGTATGACAAAAGAAAGAAAACAAAAAGTTATTCAATTTCATTTGAACTTGAGTTCCCATTGATCATGTAGACATTTTTATCACTACATGATGAACAACAATTTTAATAACAACTGATTCAAGGTACATATATGTAAACTACTGAAAATTTTCAAATGAGCTTATCCTCACTTGTGAGACTTTCATCAGAAGTCTCACTGTCATAGGTTAGGTTAAATGTAGTGCTGGCCCCATGTGTAGTAAAACAATGAAAAAACTATTTACAAAAATTTTTCTAAGTGAAAACAAAAAAGAATTGTGACAAAATAACTGGATTAACATGTAATTTACAGATATATATCAATAACAGTAAATGGATGTGTCTGAGCCTCCAAGCATTCAAGACAAACATGAGATAGAAAGAGAGAGACCACTTCTATAACCATAAGGCATTTTTTTTTCCTCAATCATTGAGCTTTTTTGTCACAAATCACACTTTTCCGTCAGCATCAAATTTTACTTAGTTTTTCTTTAAACACCCATGCATTCAAGTGGTACATATCACGCCTTTCAGTTTCAGTCATCATCAATTAATTTTACTTCATTTTTATTTAAACACCCATGCTTTCAAGTGGTACATAGCACACCTTTCCGTCAGCATCAAATTTTACTTCATTTTTATTTAAACACCCATGCTTTCAAGTGGTCTTACTCTCAGTAATTTAAAGATAGGGAGCAGACAGTGCATTTATGAAAGAGATCTGGGCTTATCATACCATCATCAATTCATTTGAAGGGAAACAAAACACTCCTCACATTATGATTTTTAAGAAACTTTTAAGCAAAAAACACCCAACATATTGTCTCATGCTCGCACTTAAAAATAATCAATCCAACCTCACAGTTCATACACATCACCGTCACAAATTATTCTCTCATTCAACATCAACAAAAAGATTATACATGATGACTGGAAAACAATGTCAGTATGTCAAAATCAAACAACTTGGGACACCTTCAAAATCATTGAAACAGAACCTCAGTGGCATTGAATTCAACTTTGTCTCAAAAGTTTTAATAAAGTTCAATGAAATGAACAGGCCATTTTTGAAACAGTGACATTTTGTTTTTGTAAAACTAAACAATGAACTGTCCAGAAATTGAAATGTCAATTTGGCCAATTCGTTTTTGATCTCTTGCTTAATATCGTTCACATTTTATAAAATAGCATTGGATGATCAAACTCTGCATGGATTGTAGGCCTACATTATATGGTGAACAGCATGATTCTGGAACTTTTCTTTCTCTTCCTGAGGACTACTGCTGACATTGGCTTTCTGGGCTTTTAAAAAAAATCAAGAAGGGCGCTATAATACCTCAAGACATTCATAAATCATAGTTATCATAACAGTGGATGATGATGGGTGTATTTGGTACAGTTCCTAAACAGATATGGCAATTTTTGACTGCATATCAATCTGGGACTCAACAATTGGGGAACGGCAATTTTGTTGATCTAATACTAAAACAACAAAATGTAGAGTATCAGATGGTAAAATTGGTGATGTACCTTCTTCAAGACACAGATGGAAGGAAAACACAAAATAAAATAGAACACTTACACACATGAGAATGGAAAGTTTTTGGATACTACCTGTAACTAACGTTTTTATTCTGCATTGCTTACCAGTTATGATAGAACCGGAGCATTAAGTTTGAGTCCTAAATTTTATAATTTTATGGACAATTCATTTTAGCAAGCAGTTGCCATTGACCAATCTTGAGCAGACACTATGGCAATAGTGAGCAGATGAAAGTCTTAGAGGCCGAAAGACAAGCAGGTAGGATGCATTACTTAAGTCAAATCGTTATCCTTTTCAAAATGGCACTCGTTCAAATGGTCACCAAATCTTTTGGCAAAGCTGAATTCATTACAACGCAGTTTTGTATCAATTTGTTTTTATTTAAACAGTGAGATAAGCAGCTTTGAGAGATTTTTTACAGCCATCTTACATTATAAAATATAAAAACATTTGAAGAGTAAAAAAAAAAAAAAAAAAAAAGGAAAAAGCAACAATGGTTCAATTTAATTAATCAGATTTATACTTCCACATAGATAAAAATAACATTTTTTTAAGTCAGATTATTTTTTTGCCTGTTTGGTGCTATTTTATACTCATAGTTCTATCAACTCTAATCACATGAAGCAACAAGACAACCTCAACCTTTCTCAGTCTGTAAAGGTGATGAGAATTTCTACACTACAATTTATTAAGGGAAGCACAGATGTGAAAGCTTCCATCCAACTGAAATTCACGGACAGTTTTCTTCATCTGAGCTATCCAAACAATCCGGGTAATCATCACAGAAATAAGTTTCTTCCAAACACAATCCATCTCTGCATGCTCGTTCTCCTGATGGACATTCTGTGACAGACAAAAGAAAGTAAAGAGAAATTATCCTTTGCTGTTATTTTGAGGTTTTGTGAAGCATATTTTCTTTTTATTACAAACAATTCCTTTTCTTTTTCTCTTCTAAAAAATAAATTGAAAATAAGTATCTTAGCTATAAGAAAATTTCAGTTCTTTATGTCTTTGAATTCTTGAAAACTGGTGTGTGTCATGCATTTCTGATCTCATCGTGCCTATTTGTAAATGACAAACTCCGTTTTTGATGTTTTTTGGTCCATACAATTTTCAAATACTAGACATCATTCCTTCCTTTTGCTATGACTTTTAATGGGTTTGGTTATTAAATAAAGGTCTTATTAGAGATAATCAAGCATGCCCTAACCATAGACACTGACTTACCGTACAAACAACAACAACATACTTTTCTTGCATAGCTCAAACTAGGTCAAAATGAGTTAGGCATTTATTGAATGAGCATGACGATCTTCCCTTCCATAGAACCTTTATTTTCTTTTTGGACGTGGAAAACAACTTCTTAAACTGATAATATACCATAAAAGAACCAAGCAACTATTTTGGTCTAGATCTAAGTCTAATGAGTAATCAAGTTCTTTCAAGCCTCAAGCCCACAGGGTTATCATTAAGTAGAATAAGTGAAATTTGTCCTGGTGTCAGATTATTATGTTTAAACTCTCTAGCAAAGTTAATAACTATTTTGAAACCTGAATGAAGGGGGCAAACTTCATTTAAAGGGTCTTTCCAAAGGACCCCTTATCCTGAATCGCCAGGATAGAATCACAAGCTTTCAGCATTTTTCTTAATCACCGTAAAATTTGGCCTTCACCACTTTGAGGAAATAAAGAATGATAAGACAATGAATATTTTTAGAATCAATCAAGATAGTATGATATTTATTAAGGCATAAATGATTACAAGCAGGTATTGGTAATGCAAAACCAAATCTTTTTCACCTCTAACCCATTCTAATGAGCTGGCCTTGGTCTCCTGACTGAAATAAAGCCAATCTTTGTAAGTGTTCATTCTTAACTGTTTTGTTCAGCTCTCTGTATGTAGCTTGCCCTCTTCAGGACGTTGCTTTTCTGACAGCACATTTGTAAGCCTCCGTGTTCTGGGCCAGTCTTCTTGCCTCCGTCACCCCTGTTCCCGGATATTCTTAGATGTCTTGCCTCCATCTTCGACTTGGGCATCCTCTTGCTCTTATTCCGGGCATTGTACCTTCCAAAATGATCTTTTCAATGCTATTGTGTCTTTTTACATGGCCAAAATAGTTCATCTTCATTGATCTAATCCAGAAGTTGAGCCAGTTTTATTTCACATTTAGTTCTTTTCATATTGAGGATTTTGTTCGTTTAATCACCAATAGAATTTTAAGTATCTTCCTGTAGCACTTGAGTTCAAAGGATGTTATAGCTTTTTCATTTGTCCCACTTATAGTCCAAGCCTCGCAGCCATAAGTCACTATAGGAAAGATACGTGATCTTAGTAACTTTAGTTTTTTCGGCTTGTTCGTTCCTTGCAATATCATTTTCATTTTATTTAGTTGTTGTGTTGCCATCGCCATTCATCTTCTTATTTCCTGCTTTGTGTTTCCATCACTGGTAACCATTGATCCCAACTACTAAGAATAAAATGCAGTTAATTTTTGTAGATGACAAGAGCTTTCAAGTGCATCTGCTTCAGGATTGCCTGCTCTTGGGGAGGGGTTGGCACATTTGCTTCTGAGGAGCCGGATCCTGGAGAACTGTCTCTATGGGGACCATGAGAGATGCAAAAGACTTGCAGCCTTCTTTTGTTTCCCCACCAGGGAAGAGATGGCATGAAGTTCGGTAGATCTTGTGTGTTGCCAAGGCCAAGGGCTTTTGGGAACCGGAAAAAGCACGCTATGTCAAACAGCACGGGTGAGTGAGAGGAGGATGATGGGACAGGGATGACAGGAGAAGGGAGGAAAAGCTAGATAAAAAATTAAAGTTTGGCAAAGGGTGCTACCGTAGTCACTTCTTATGACATGCATCAGTTGGCAATGGGCCTAACCTGTCTTCTACTCTGTTGAAGCAGCCCAAAAGAACCTATGCAAGACATTTTTAGCTGGAGCTTGGGCTGTGTGTAGAGAAGGACCTAGCACCTAATGTTAGGGATATTTGAGGATTACCAGGACATACTGCAGTTATAAAGGTATTGTAATTTTTGGCATATAAGCCGCTACGTTTTTCTTTTTCTTTTCCCTTGGGTATTGGCCCCGTGGCTTATACATCAAATGTGGCTTGAATTGGATGTTTTTTGTCTTCATCACTCAGTGACACTGAGTTTGAACAACACTTTTCCCCAGTTGTCAAGCCTTGACTTCAAGGCATTTTTGTTTTTGCATGTACCGGAAAACAACGTGGCACTGAGTAGAACTACAGAAGGCCCAAACCCCATAGGCTATGCATGTATTGTTATAACTTTGCCGGTCCTCTGCTCATTTCTCAATCAAACTTTGTTCTGTTCACATCTTGAAACTTTGTAGGTGCGCTTTATATAACCGTGTGGCTTATACAAGAAAAAAGTTTGTGTTTATTTTTAAATTCAGTAGGTGCGACTTGTATGCCACAAATTACGGCAAATAAGGTTTGTTTTACATATTTATCTTTTTTTTAAAGAAAGGTAATCTCTTGACTCATCAAACTATGAAAAATAACTGGGCAGTAGTTAACACAACACACAGCTGAGGTTGAGAGGATATTAATTTCTGTGTTTTTTTACCAATCAATATCAATCACACATGTAGGCCTACATTTACTTTGTTTCATGAAAACCTTTCAGATGGCTTAGTGGTGGAATGTCCGACTGGAACCAGGAGGTCATTCGTCAGATCCCCACCCGAGTATCTAAGACTTTAATGGACAATTTATTAACTGTCTTGCTTGGTGCTCAGAATTATGAGAATTGTTCTAAGACTAGTCAGCCTGGTGTCAGTATACTGTGACTGTGTGAGTCATTTCAGCTGTGCTATACCTTATGGCATTTCAGTGGCAGGAGATAAGCATGTCAAAATAGCACCGTCACAGAGATAACCTTTGACGTTGAAAAGTGACGTTAACCCCACGAAATAAGATATTTTTCATGAAAAGGATCAGGTTCTCAGGTGATAGATTTAGTCAGACTTTGTCTCAATTCAGCATGTCTTGGAACTAGTCAATAGTTTCCCTCCTTTTTACACCAAATCCAATAGTGCTTACAGAATTTTTCAAATCGAATGTGTGTCTTATCTCCCTTAGTCATACAGTGCCAAAGCTGTCAAAACAAACTTCAAAACATCTTCATCTTTACAGATACAATTTCATCTGAGTTGAGCAGTAGAAAGAGATAGCTCAAGGTACAACCTTTAGAGCTTCTATTACTATGTGTTCAAATAAAATATACAGAGATAAAAATATGAAAAAAAATAGATGCTCCTGTTGTAGAACAAAGGTAAATCTGTTCTCAAAGTCTTTCATCACAGATGAAATTTCAAAACTGGCCTGTGAACCTAAAAATAGATTTACATCCCAAGAACTAGAAATTAAAAAATGAGTAAAAAAAAAAAAGTATGGAAAGCTCGACATGTGTTGAAACATTCTGAGCAAATCTACATAAAACAATTTGAAAGATAAAAGCCATGCTACACACCAGAGCCACCTGCTTGAGAGGAACCATTTGAACCATTTCCTTCATAGATATCTGAAAAACAAAATTCATGCATGTCAGTGTTGTCATACCTATAAAGACGGCAAGCAAATCACAAAGCCAAATAAGGAGATTGAAGAATCCACTATGCCACCTAGCCCCTCTCCATAAGAAAAAAAGCAAAGGCATTGTACCAAAGAGCAGATTAAATCACGACACAATCAAAATCAAGCAAATAAACAGAACTACAACAAGCTTTTAATCAAAAATAACTTAGGAAAGAGATAATCATGCTGACCTTAACTATTGGAATACTGATTTTTTTTACATGAACAGTACCTACACAGTGCAAACTTCCATTAGATTTTTGTGAAGATGGAGAAATCAGTGAAGAACAAAAAGAAAAGAAAAAAGAAAGTCAATGGTAAAGGTCACATTCCAGTAATGCCACTACTTTAAAAAAAATTTTATATAGAAGATGTAGGAGTGGAAAACATTTGTCTATACTTTCACTTTAAAAGACTTTGCAATTACTGTCATATCATATCAGATATAAAGTGTTATGTACTAGCCTATTGACCATCTCAAAACTAGATTTACTTAATATGATGGTACCATTGTAGATCTCGGCCAAATCTGATTGGCAGGCCAGAACCCAACATAAAGGCTGATGGGTTTAATAATCTCTAAGCCCCTGAATTTACATAATATTAATGCAAATTGAAAACAAAATATTTGGAAAGAAAACAAAAGAAATCACAAGTCCATACAATCATTATGTTAGTAAATAGCCTTTCCCAAGGACTAAGGTGAGGCCCAGGTGCGAACTCAGAATCTCGCGGTTACAGGTCGAACAGCTTGACCCACAGCTCCACAGCCTTTGTGATTCATACGTGTTCCTATTGATTTACAAAACTCCTTTGTGATTAACATGTGTTTCTAGTTTGATAAAAATCCATTGTGATTCCTTTGTGTTACTGGACTAACAAAAGCCCATTGTAATTCACATGAGTTTCTAGTCTAATTAAAATCCATTGTGATTAACTTGTGTTCCTATTCTAACAAAACTCCATTGTGATTCATATGCATTCCTAGTCTAAAAAATCCACTGTGATTCAAATGAGTTCCTAATCAAATAAAAACCATTATGGTCCACATGTGTTCCTAGACTAACAAAAATCCACTGTGATACACATGCACATGTATTCTTAGTCCATCTTAGTTTAAAAGCATTTTCAAAATAGATGTATCAGTTGAAAACCAAAATGAAAATGAGTGACACTGATGAAAGACATTCTCTACTAAGACATGCTAGTTAGAATGACAGCATCAAAAGCTAATGCCAAGCTCTAAACATCACCAAAAATAGGCAATGCCATGGTAAGGGGTACAGTTTCAAATTGGGAGGTTTACATAAAGAAAACACTGGAAAATATATAGAGAAGGATATCACCAACATTAATGTGTAAGTATCAAGAAAGGTATCAAGCTGATGCGCATTGCAAATAAGAGGATTTTTGTTTTGTTGTTTTTAATTCAGAGACTGATGATAAAGAATATTTTTGGCATAACATCAACATTAGAGGAGGTAGAAGACAGGAATCAGGTATCTTCTGCGATGCTCACCTTTGAGAAAAGTTTCACAGCTTGTATTCAAATGATGAACATTATCGATGCCAAAGTCTGCTTTCTGCTCCGCATATCCTTTGTGAGCCACAAATGATATGGAAATGTTACCCTCAGGCAAATCCAAGCACTGTAACTTCCATTCAATTACTGTGTCAGGCACTGTTGACCACAGTTCCTCCTATGTTAAATGGATTGTAAATAAAAGCAATAGTGACAACTATCAATGAAAATGAATAGACAGTAATGTCCAAAAGAAAGTATACACTTGCGATTTTGACGATAGCTCTATTACTTCTTGATACGTACAAGCAAAATTTATATCACACAGGAATGTAGATGAAATTTTTTCGCATTTTGATGTATGCATTAATTTGATAGACCAAACCATCTTCATTTTATGAGGGCTTGAAATAACAATTTCTTCAAACAAGTTTTGTAAAAGAAAACATTAGACAAAAATCACAGCATAGAACATGAGTAATTACATTTAAAAGTGTGCTCACCAACCTGCACGTTCTTTGAATTCTTTCCAAACTAACAAATGAAGATATTTAGCATAGATCTACATACTGCTATATAAATTTATTATTACTATTATTATTATTATTATTATTAGTAGTAGTAGTAGTAGTAGTAGTAGTAGCAGCAGCAGCAGCAGCAGCAGCAGCA
>JAOYNN010172687.1:0-11006 GCA_025770095.1 Goniobranchus kuniei
CCTATCGGGGAACACTTGTAAACCGCTTTGAGCACATTTAGTGGAATCAGCGCTATATAAAAGCTCACTTTTGTTGTCTCCTTTCCCAAAGGCAGAGATTGAATATTGTAATTTGACTGTGCCTTTTGTCAAATATATGCTGACAACATTGATCCGTCCTATGTTTACTGCAAGTTACACATCGAGCAAAAGAAGAATATCAAGACAAACTATTTATCAAAAGCCTTATCTTTATGTAAATATTGATATCGGCTTATAAATCTTATTATAAAATAAATTAAATATAATAGTCTGCCTCAACATCCTGCCTATAAATCATATGAAATCAATTAAAAATAATGGTCTGGCTTAATATCTTGCTAATGAATCTTACAAAATGGTGTGTGTTGATATCCTGCCAATAAGTCATACAAAAAGGGTCATTCTAAAATAAAAATTACTGAAATAAGCTTACAAATATATACTCAGTCCTGAGGATTAGAATTATTAAAAGGAAAGAGGAAAAGAGTAAAGCGTACGAAGCCCGGAGGCTGGATCTGGTGCGTCCTTCCGGCGCCTTCCAATGGCCTGTGGATGGATGGGAGGCAGCATCATGCTCTGCCTTTTTGAACCCACACACTACAAAGTTCACAGGTCATAGGCCTATGCACATAACCAGCATGGCTTCTACTCATAATTGCAGTGTGCAGAGAACAAGATCGGTATTGGTGTAAGCAAACCAAATGATGAATTCACCAAGGCGAGTGTCAGAACTGAAGTAGTAGTAATGGTATCAATATTGTCATCATCATCATTATTAATATTTTTAGTATCATTATATTATATCAATGTTTGGTATCACATCATGCTATATTTTGATGCTGGTGAAGATTCTTAAGTAGTAGTAGTAGTAGCAGCAGCAGCAGCAGCAGCAGCAGCAGCAGCAGCAGCAGCAGCAGCAGCAGCAGGATCGAGGACTGTAGCTCAATTGGCTTTTTTAGTCCCCTCTTGGTATCTTGGTTGTATTAGAAACTTTTACTACTTCCGGCAAAATTAGTAATTGATGAAAGTGTTAATTTAGTCATAGATATATTTTAAGTGGTTAAGTTCTATGTCGATTAAGAACTTAAATTCGTTAATGTCTTTAGCTTGTTTACATGCTTCACTTAGATTGTTCCAATAATTGATGACTCTGTTAGTAAAGTAATTCCGTCTTACTGCCGTTGCAATATAAGTCATAACTACATAATTTTTACTTTTCTCTACATTTATATTGAGCAACTAGTACCTAGGCCCAGAGGCCGACTGTTTAATTTCGGACGTAGCTGGAATTCAGTCGGCTGTGGGTAGGCCAGACATTTTGTTATAATCCTCAGGGATGCCCTATGGCCAAAGCAAAAAAACCTGAACTTTTCGAGCCAACTTTGACTGGACCAATGGCACCAACTAAGGCTAATCATAGTGTTGTGCATATAAAATAGTACATAAAACCATATAGGTGTGTGCATGAGTGTTACTATCAGTTGCAAAACAAATTATTACCATGGTTCATACCAACCTCAGTAAATGAAAAGTAAGGACTTTTTAAGGACCTTTATAGAAAAATTAAGGACCTGCAGAACAAAAAGCTTTGCAAGAATCCTTATGAGAACACCGCAACTAATGCTTCCACTCAGGATGATCAAGCAACAAATTGTTGAACATACAATTTCCAGGCATCTTGAAATAAGCATTAGATTCTAGATAAAAAGTTCATTCGTACAGAAAGATGTCTCGGATTAAAACACAGAGGTAGGCTATTGCCACAAACTCAAACACTAGGTAGGTAGGCCTATGAATGACATGTGTACTGTTGGTTATCCCACTAACCAGATGTGAAAATATCTAGTCCATGGTTTATAAGTCAGCTTCGTGACGTTTGAATGTTGATAGATCTGGCTGACTTTGTCACTCCGGACTTCGTTGCACTATAACAAAATCCGGTCTCAAAGAAAACAACTTGCGGCACGATATAATTGTCACAGAACAGAAATAGGAACCACGGGAAGAATCACTTGACAAAAGGAATCATAGAAGTCACTTCTTTAGTCCAGATGACCAGAGTGCGGGAAGCGCATATATATGTCCTAGGTCAATGTAAGTCGAGATATTGTCACTTCCGGGTCAAATTTCCATATAACTACAATAAAATTTTCCATGTGTACAAGGCCAGGGTCGTCGTCTAGGACGTCCTTTCTTTCCGATGTGCCATGGATTGGGGACCTATAACCCAGCCAACTTCCTCACCGATTCGCATGGGTTACCTATATCGCTATATTTAGCGCTATAGTGCACTTGCTACACATTGACTTGATAGACCAAGCCTGCGTGCTCGCTGACCCGCAATAGGGCCTATCGCGTACGCTTTCAAACAACAGTGGCATTAGACCAACCTCAGATGGGCATCTGGAACCAGATCTAGCAAGCGCGCTTTTCAGTATCGCAGACCAAAAAGTTTTTTAAGGACTTTTAAGGATTTTTTCTAAAATTGAGGACTTATAAGGCCTTAAAAAGCTAGTTTGGCTTGATAAGGACTTTTAAGGACCGGTACAAACCATGTTCCCACCTTTTTTATGTTTGTGGGCTGTACCAGTTACCTCTTCGAAGCATATCAATAAAGCGGAGTGAGCCAAAAAAGGTTGATATAAGGTAAATTATTTAGTAAAGATAATGAAGGAAAAATTCTGGAATTTGAAAACATGTCGAGATATTGGGTGTCCATATAAGTGGATTACTCTGTAATTGTCAAGCTGTTATATTTCTTGTTTATGAGCTGCGAGGTACTGGCTCATTACATTACAAGTATAATTATCAAGAGTATTATCATTAAAGATACAAACTAACAGAAGTAAGCTTTAAACTTTTGCATCAATCTACTGCACTGATACTTCCAGAAAGATTTGTATGAAAGATGCGACTTACTCAAGTTCAAACTGATTGGGGGTGAGGATGTCAGCCAATTGTACAATTTCATTTCGGAACACAGGTACCAGCTTGTCACTCACGTACTGTTGGAAACAGATTTTTTTTATTTTAAGTGTCAGAAGCACTGTGTTGAGATAAATTTGGACTCAAATGTAATGGGCACAATCTAAGACATAAAGATACGTTGAAAGGAGAGAGAACTTTCCACTACCATCAAACTGAGAATTCCAATATGAAAACCATGTTGCTCTTTGGGACAGAGACATTGCATGTTATTAAATATGGTTTGAAATTGAAAAGAAAGGTGTTTGAGGTCTTTCAAGCCTGTTCACTGCCTCTCCTATGTGGGAGATAACCATGACTTTAATAGAATGTGGCACTGTTTACTGTCTGCGAATTGGCCCAGAAAGGTCTAGTCTTGATTTGAAAGAATTTACTGATGGTTCTGTGACCAGGTGATCTTGGAGGCTATTCCATGAATTGACAAGTTGTTGACTGATATAGTTTGCTCAAATTTGTAACCTTGCATGTCCTTTGTAGAATTGAAGGCTATTCCCACTGGTTATCTTTGACAAATTGGAAAGTTGGATTTACAGCTAGGCTTCCAAAAATAAATATTTTTGGAAGACCAGATTTACAGTCTTCTATAATCAGTGGATGTATTTATAGAAATCTATTAGGTCACCATGAGCATGTCTGTATTGAAGAGTACGCAAGTGAAGAGCAGCCAATCTTTCTGGGTATGTTTTTTTTTAGGTTTGTAATACAATAGGACCTATTTTATTGGGACATGCCTGGAAGATTGAAAAATCATCCAGAATTTCCCGGGTCTCCCGATTTCCCAGGGAGAAGCTCAAACCGATGAAAGTATCATCACTGCATGTGAGCCATTGAATACACATCTTGACTTGATTTGTTGAGGATGAATAACTCTGTAGCTCCACCCCTACCATTCATTTCAACCACTGACCAGGAAAACCTGGTGTTGGTCATAAAAATGCAGGCGTAGGACCTGTTGAAACTAGCCTGTCAAGTGCAGATGTTGCAAAGATTGTACCATGACAAGCCACAGACTACTAATCTCGACTAAAGATGAGAGCTGATCAACAAACAATGAACCTACAGACCAGAAGAAGAGAATGCTCATAGGGTAGCTGTCAAGATCCTATCCATCTTAAGGAGTAAAAAACATGAGTCAAGTAAGTAAGAAGTAAGGTTTATATTTTTGGATTTGGCCACATTGTAAAAATGGACCTTGACTTTAGAGCACATGAATTAAAATAACATGACAAAAAGGCACCCCTTTTAGTATTATGAACACAATTACCTGCACCTACAATAATAAAAACAACATTTGAAGGAACAGATGGAAAAAAGGATATGGATCCTATTCATGTCAAGTTAAATGATACATTCAAAGGCAGGGGAAATTTAGGTTAATTTAGGCAATATATTTCATATTTCTTAGCCAATAAATTTTGTTAAATGAAAGATTAAAAGCCTTTGACAATGGCCAGAAATATGAACTGACTAAAGCATATATACCTGCAATTTCAGCAATGATATCAGAAGTAATTAGATTGTTTTGATAACTCTTGTAAGGATCATCATAGCTCTGATTTTTGAGATTCTGCATGATAGAGTTGATCAGAGACAGTTTATTTTATTTATTTATTTTGTGGGTTTCACATCACTTTTCAACATCGTAGGTTATATCGCGGGTGTGATAGAACAGAGGTGTATCATAAAAATGCTACTTTTCAGCAGGAAGTAATAACTTTTATTTCAACAAATTATGCAACACAGAGCTCAGTCTGTGCATGAATGTTACTTGCATCCAATACAGACGCCAGAAGTTAAAAAAATTAATAATCTACATTATTTTTTGAATAATTGATGATACGCCTTTGTTTGTATCGCAATTTCATGGATCAGGGGGCGTAAAACCTGATACACCTTTGGCTTTCCGACATTGACAGTAGAATAAAGGCTTAACCAGGGATGGAACCACTTCACAAAATAAAAAAAACCTGAAAATTTTTGGCCTTCCAAAAAGTCGCACAAAATCCTGTTGATGGAATATTCAAAGGCTGGCTGTAGACAGAGTTATTACTTTCAGACTTATTATCAATCTTATTGCTTGAATCTGAAGTAGAGCAAGAGTTCAGATTGTTAACAGTTTGAAAAACAACAGGCAGGACCTGGGAAGTGTTTAAACAGTTCCTTAATTTAATAGGCTTTTTAGAAGAGGCATGGGATTTCAGAGCTTTGTGTCCAGATGAACCATAAGACAAACACACTTGCAGATAGTACATGACGCTTCTCCATTTGTTTTTAATTTCCTGACAAAAGTTGATAAGAAATCCCCATTCACATCTTTGGAAGTCAACCATTCCCAGTGAAATCGATTGTTTACTGTTGGCTCACCTTTATCAACCTGTCCATCAGGAATTTCACTATGATTAAGAATGTCAGGTATTTTTGTTGCCATTGTTATTCAATCTTGCTAGAAATAGGTTCACAATTGACTCTAACTCTAATAATTATTATTCCAAAGTGAAATCAAAATGTGCGTTGAATCAACTTACACAAACAATGGAGAAAGAACAATAAAAGAAAAAGCACGGTCTGACAAAGTTTGGCTGGGTGTTTTTGGTTTTTTAACGATCCTCTCCTCCCAAAAATTCCTGATTCCGATTATCATTACTCACAAATAGAGTTTAATTGAAATCCGATAACGAAAATTGAGTAGTATTGACCCATAACAATTCCATTAGCCACATTTCCGGCAATTTTCAGGGCAAATAAAACAGCTAAAAAATTTTATATATTTTCCCCCCCCTGATTTCAGGAAAAATTGCAGAACCTACTGGTGAAAAAAAAACCCCGAATTCCAGAAAAACTGGAACCAGTTCCATTCCTGCGTAACATGTGACGTGCCTTTGGACTTCTGTTGTCATACAGCTTGGGGTCATTTTGTTATGATAACCTAAATTTGATGCAATGAGCAGGAAAAATGTTAAAAAGTTTGTGAAATACACTTTTGAAAATATTGAAGCATTCAAGAAGGTGAAGACAGCTGTGAATTTGTTATCGTCTATTTGTTTTTGTTGTTTGCTTGCTATTTTTTGACGAGATAGTGATGACCTTGTTATTTTTAATGTTTCAATCGTCGGTTCATATTTGGAGCTTACTAACTGTCTCACAAATTAAAAACCTTTAAGAAGTTCTCAAATGTGTATAAAGTAGATTAAAGACGTTTGCAGACTCTTATCAAATAATGCATGACTAACATTTAAACAGGATATAGATCAGGAGGAACAAAATTGGGGTGAAGAAATTTTTAAATATGTCATGTGTATCACTTTTAAACCAATAACAAAATGATGTTCATTACTTCATAAAAACGGTAGTGGACAGGCCAAGAACAAATCCTTTGAGCATTTGCTGATGTTTATAAATGAATGGCAGAACATTACATGTATTCACTCACTAATAACAAATTCATAAAAATAATGAAATGCACTCGGGCTTATATTTCTTTTACACAAATCATGAAGATCATTCTTTTTGTCAGCAGAAGTAGGTAGAATGGACTTGTAAAGGAGAATAAATTCAATATCTTTTGTATTTGGCAGTGGATGGCATTTCTGGAGTTCTTACAAGGGCTGAGTGAAATACAGTTTTGAGTGCAGTCATTGTAACATTTCTGGGACGATGCAGCTCAGTGGCAGAGCATTGGCCAACTGACAAGACGCAGCAGGTTTGATTCTCTCTATGGACACATGCATTTTTTTCCTCATTCAAGAAAATTTAACCCCTGATGCTTCACTCGACCCAGGTGAAAATGGGTCCAGTTTTGGCAAGAAAGGTACTCTGCAAAAGATTAGCATCCTATTCAGAGAGTGATGGATAAAATATCTGTCAATATTCGCTTCAAGCTATAGAAACCCGATATGCTAGGGCCCAATGAGCCTATTCACCTGGGAAAAGACTACATACTAATATTTCACCATTTCAGATTGGCCCTTACGTAAACCACATTTTGTCTGGTGGAACCATCGGACTCTATCATCTCAATTTTTTTCAAATCATCTGAAATGTTTTTGAAATCCCCCAAATCCCTTGACAATAACTGATGGGCTTTGTAATGTGGCTTAGGAGCTTATGGCAGGCCTTATTAGAACTGCTCATTTCTCAGTTGAATAAATGACCACAAGAGCTCACTTGCTCAATCCTTGAGTGTACATTTCTTTCATTGAAACATTACACAAATAATACTTAAAAGTCATAGAGCAGTTTATGAATAGTATATTGAGAAAATATTTATTTCTATTCTGGTCGCTTCAGCTGTAATAATAAAGGAAATTTCTTCTTGCTCCTTTCCGAGAGGCATTCAAAACGTTTGACAAATAGAACTAATCTTACTTGGCCTTCTAGTTACACTAGCTTCATTTCAGATAAATTTTGGGTACTCTCCTGTTTAATGATCATAAATCAAAAAGTTGCAATTACATGTATTTAGTTTCTTTTTGAAATGATATAGTCCTTCATCAGACTTTGGTGTATTAACAACAACTTGAAGGTCAAATACAATAGCTGAAACTCAGATTTCTTTAGTGTTCTTTCACCAAGAATTTAAATTACTTGGTGCCATCCACAAGAAATCTATGTTATCTGTTTTCAGCTTCTTTGCACCTTTGATCACACCCATCCAGTTTATAATACACTAAACATTGATGGCTCTGTTCCTCTAACGTGTTGTAAAACCTGAAGTTGACTTCATAACAAGAGGGGCTTTTGTAGATTAGAATACTTGCAACGATTCGGTTTTCAGTCTGTTTTCTTTGTACAAGTTTTCCTTCTTTTTTTCAAAATTAAACTCCTGACCACGATTTTCCCTTCTTGTTTTCATCTGGCAATAGTGGGATTCTGTCCTGGAAAAGGACTTACACAAATTATTCTCTCCTTTTCATCGTTGCTATTATTTCTACGTTTTGGTGTTTTTCCTCCTTTGTCTGAAGTTGAAAACCTTTGGTTAATGATTTTTCAAGAGCTTATCTCACAGATTTGTCACAGTTATCGAAAGGGCATCCAAACAGAATTTGTACACGTAACTTATTGTTGTCATAATCAACAAGACATTAATAAATGACACTACTGTTCCGTCTTGAGACACCTATGAGTTAGTTGTTGTGTTGATTTTCAAGAAGATGATGTTAGTAGGACTCAGTATTCACGTTGTTGTTTTTTTAATCTCCTTATAGATAGACAAAGGCGTCACAGTCACGTGGGGACACTTGCCCTAAGCTATGTGCACTGTACTGTTTTTTTCCTAAACTTTTTGCATGGCATTAGTCACTATCTTCCAGGTTTCTCTGTCTTGCTCTAGTGTCTTTAGTTCCTAGAGGTTTTGCATTGATTTTAGTCCTGCTGGCATCATTAATTCATCAGAGGGAGTGACATATTCAGTTGTTTCAGTGGCATGTTTTTTATAATGTTTGAGGTCTTGATTAAGCGTCGTTGGCAGTGACGTCAGTGTTCTTTCCTTAAACTTTGTGCCTTCTTTGAAATACTCAAACATTTCTGTCTGGGCTGTAATGTTGTTATCTCGTCTGAGTGTGTGGCCAAATAGCTTCCATCTCTGTTCTTTACTTCTCTCTCTAAGTGTTCTTACTTTACAGTGGTCGTATAGCTCTTTGTTACTTATTTGTCGGGCCAATGGATGCTGATAATGTATTTCAAATGTTTCCTATGCATTGCATCTAAAGTTTCAAGATTCTTCCCAGTGAGGTCCCACGTTCTGCAATTGTACAATATTATTTGTACGATGAGCGCTTTGTATAATGCAATTCACCTTTGCTCTGTAATCGTTTCTCTTCTGTTCCATACGTTTTTCAATTCCTGAGATGCATTTTGTGTGAGAACTTTTTGATTCTTAATGTCTTCGTTTTCGTTTATTAGACTTCACAGCTTTCTAACACCTTTCCTTTCTCTACTCTTTCTGTCCATCGTTGTTATCTCTGTTTTTGACTCATTGACTTTCAGATTCCACTGATCTAAGGTGTCTGATATTATTGGGATGTAGCTCTGTGCATCCTCTTCTGTGTCGAAAATTAGGTCTACATCATCTGCATATATTAGTTCTCGGTTTAGCCTTTTGTTGCTTGGCAGATGTGCTCAGAGTTCTTTCAGAGCTGCTTCTAAATAGGCAGTGAAGAGAAGTGGGCTTACACTATCCCCCTGTAATATTCCAAGAGCTGTTTTTATGATGGTTGTTTCCTTACCAGATGAGAATGTTAGTGAGGTGTTGGCAAGTCGAGATCTAATCAGTTTGATGTGGTACTTTTCAAGGAATGTTTACAGCACTCTTAGCAATTTTGATCGACATATTGTGTCGAATGCAGAACTCACAACAATCCCCAAAATTGTGAAATCTTCTTTGAATTTCTCTGTCCTGCCTTTTAACCGTCTGTGAGCCCAAACGATGTCGCTTGTGCTTCTGTTCTGTCGAAATCCACTTTGTGAGGTGACAGATATTCTTCAATCTTGCATCAAAGGGGATGTATTTCTTGTTCTCCTCCATATTTTTTCTCAAAGTATTCTTTTACCACTTTTATTATCTCCTTATCGTCGCCATGTATCTCGCCGTCTTTGTCTGATATGACCAGCTTTTGCCTTTTGTTTTGTTTTAGGTTCTTCACGCCCTTATACATTTTCATGTTGTCCGCTGCTTGCTGTATTTCGGCAGCTCTACTGTCTATCTTTGTGTTGTAATTCTTCAGAGATTGTGCTTATCTTCTCTTGATCAGTTCGGCAGCTGCTTATGTTCATTCTTATTTGTTTCTGCCGATCGGATAGTTTTTGTATAATCGGGGCAGTGTTCTCGTTTTATATTGGTTGGTCTAGTTAGTAGAGTTTCTTCCCGTGTTGCTATTATACTTTTTATAAGATTTTCATGTTGGTCTTTTGGTTTTATCGTATTTGTTTTCTTCAAAGGTGGGGGTGTTGCTGCAAGATTATGTTGAAACTGAATTGGAATATTTTCGTCTTGAAGACGAGTAATATCAGTTGTTGATGTTGGTTTCTGTTTATATTTGTATTTATTGCGCTCCCTTGCCCTTGTTTCTTCCGCACGTGGCCCAACTTTAGTAATCACTAGTCTTTGGTCCGTATTGATATTTGTTCCAGAGAACGCTCTTGAATCTGTCAAGTACGTTTTGTGTTCTTCCTTGATAATTATGTAGTCGATCTGATTGAATACTTTGACTGTTTTATTGTTGTCTTTTGTCTTAAAAGCTCCTTGTTGGAGAAGGGTGTCTTTGAAGTCCAAAAGGTATGCAGCAAAAGACAATTCATATCCGTGTTCTTATGTTTAAAAAAGTATCTCTTCTTTACTGCTATGATATGATATGATATAAGGTTTAAGAGCTCTCAATTAGGTAGGTGGCCCTTAAATGCCCTGTTTCACAATTTCAATACAATAGGTTAAGAATAATTATTGACAGTAATAAACAACGTTAAAAGTACATTTTATCATGCATCATATACATATTTTAACTCATGAAGTTCGCTGAGAATGGCATTCTTGAAACAATTCAAAGAGCTTGAACTTTTTGTCTCAGATTTGAGACCATTCCACATTTTAACAGTTCTAAATATAAAAGAGTTTTGATTAATATGTGTAGAGCAATATTTAATGTTTATTTTGAATTTGTCACTCGAGAAAAATTTACATTGAAAAATGAAAAAAACTGTTTATGGTCCAAATCATCTATTTTGTGTACTATTTTATATAATTGAATCAAATCTCCCCTTATCCTCCAGTATCTTAAGGGAGGTAATTTAAGATATTTTAGACCTTCTTCATTGGACAATTCTTCTAGTATTGGTAATAATCTAGTGACACGTCTTTGTACATTTTCTATTATAATTGACTGTCTTTTAAATAGAGGACTCCAAAAGCAATTACAATACTCAAGCATAGTCTTATTAATGCTTTGTATAATGTTAAGAACACATTTACATTTAAGTACTCAAAACTTCTAAAAATAAGACCAATA
>JAOYNN010172798.1:0-11006 GCA_025770095.1 Goniobranchus kuniei
ATGACTTATTCAGTCAAAAATATTTGAAATATTCATTGGTCCTCCATCCTTTACTGAAATGAATCTGTTCCATTTTTCTAAGAGGGCTGAATCAGTTAAAATTTTGGGATGAATTTTGAAGGTGCATTCTGATGTTGAGTGCCGGGAGAGCAAAGAAAACGGAAGGAAATTCCAGCTGTGAGTTCTAGCATACTAGAATATTAAATCTCAATACTTATGAAAATCATTGAAATCAAAACAAAAAGCAAGAAAAAAAAGAAAAACCCACATGACACCTACATCAAGTTTTGTCCTGAAACCTCTTCCACATTCAAGGGGTGTTGTTTTGTCGTCCAGATCCAATCCCCAGTAAGCAAAGAAATTCTCAATGCGCAGATGCCTCAGTGCATAGTAGCCGGCATTACGAATGCCGTAGTCTTTGCCAGAAGTCATCAGAATGTCGTAGACATGCAAAGCATACTGGAATGAAGCATGAGACAAGGAGAAACATATGACAACAACTGAATAAGTATGTACCAATAGTAAAAATCTGACAGACATGAAGGGCAAAAGATTAATGATACAAATGATTAGATCCTTACATAGGACAGGAATTGCAGAATTGCTTTGAAGTAAAATTGACATCAGTGGAAACACTTAAGTTCAACAAGTTTAATTCAATTAATGGTTAATTTCAACAGCACAGAATGGCCAGGTTTGTTTTTTTACTATGTAATTCAATGTATCACAGCATCGTCAATTTCAACAGCTATGAGATGTGATTCGGTTAGTTTCAACTCCAAGTGAGATGATGTTATAGCTAAAACCACTAAAACCACTTGTGCACGCCTGTTGCCCAATGCTTTGTCTTTGGCAGACAATGTGAGCCTCACAAACACACACTCACATATGCAGTCACACCAACCGTGAAAACTCCACCCAGCAATGAGAACTGGTTCTCTCCTTTCTTCAAGTCATTTTTTTCTTATCAGTTTTTCCATAAAAAACATTTTCTCAAACGAGGTTTCAGACATATGGGTGAGAAAATCTATTTCAGGCTTATTTTGAGTTTAAAAAGCTCACATAAAAGCCAACAAAGATGTTTCAGGTGCTATGTGAAAAATATATGAAAACTTGCGTAAGCAGAAGTGAATTATATATTGACCATATTTAAGGCAGGCCGAGCTTAAAGTGAATGCTAATAATGGGTATGACACTGACTTTTGCAAAAATGACTGAAATTTTTTTCGGATCCAAAATTATGATTGGTACAAAATAGACGTCAGACATAAACGGAAATGCAAAAAACAAAACAAAGCAAAACTGTTAAAGAACAAACTAAACAATACACAAGAAAATACAAATCAATTATCCCTGCCTTGAGCAAATATTTGGAAAACGGATCAAGTCAAAATAACAGAAATAATGGAAATAACGGAAAAGTAGCATACTTATAATAAAAAAAAAAGGCTCTGAAATCTAACAAAAGTCCAAAAATGCAAAATGGTGAGTTCAGGGCAAAGAGGAAAATTACCTCAGATGGAATGTACAGGATAAAACCGTCTTCCCCAGTATGTGTGAGTCTCATAGCTCTAACACTACTGGCATGACCTACGTCGATTATGTTCATTGTCATTGGCTTGAAGTCGGCTTTGGTGGTGCTGATGTCACTCACGTCACCTAGCAACTGCTGGGCATGAGGTCCAATGAGTGCAATTCCTGAGAACATGGATGTAACGTCTGTCACTTGAACAGAGCCGTCTTGTGGCAGATGAGACCTAAGCCATGAAATAGCTCGCGTCTGCTGTGTTGCTGGACAGATAATATAGTAGCTGAGAATGGAAATTATAATTTGATTAGTAATGAGATAAGAAAATAAATCTTACAGTTCAGCATAATATGTATCTATCAGAATCAAGTTGGTCTTTATGGAACAATAATCTGAAATAAGGACTTTTTTTTTTTTCCTGCTTTCACTATTTTTATAGGTTCTGCAAAATGAGCACAGATGTCTCAATGGTTGAGGCATCAATCTTTGGATCGGGAGATTATGGGTTAGATCACTGCAAGCAAAAACTTGTATTTATTCCTATAAGCAAGAAAATTTACTCAAATTGCTTCATCGACTCAGGTGTTAAATGAGTACCTAGCAAGAGGCTGGTATTGTTGCGCTGAATGTGCACCATTTTATTGTATACTCCCCAAGGGGTATGCCTGCTAGGGATAAAGTATATGTAAAGTGTTTTGAGATTGTTCTTGAACGGTGTAAAATGCTACACAGGGTGTCCCAAAAAAAATGCGCATCTTGATACGGCCTACTGCACTTTGTACAAAACAATGTATCTTGTCGAGAATTTTATTATGAGTTGATTACAGCCAACTCCAATCAAATCGGTCCATGCAAACAGACTCTATATCTATTTTAGTGAGGCATGGTCGATTTGATCTTGTCTTCTTATGCAAGTTACCGCCCGGTGACGTCAGTTGATTACGGGGTTACAGGTACCATGCCTCACTATTTTGGGGATATCTTCTGTTTTGTTGGACCAACTCCAATGAAATAATCAGCAAAATACTCAGGAGAAATGTTTCTATTGTTAGTCCATTTTTTACACGTGCAATCTGCCATATCTCCCTGCACATTTTTTTTGGACACTTTGTATCTAAATACAAATGCAACCTTTAAGGTTTATGGCAATGGTTTCATATCGGATGTCTTTCCTGATGCAATTGATCCTTGTCCTTGGAGAGTTGTGAAAGAAAGGATAAAAGGAAGGACTGGTGGAAATTAACTTTTGCCCAGGCAGCGTGGCTGTGGGGTCTAGGCCTTTGACTTGTAACCGCGAGGTTCTGAGTCCAAGTCCCTGCCTAAGTCCCTGTTTCCAACGAAAATAAAACATGGCTCATTCAAAGCTTGGTCCACAAGGGGGTTCAGATCTGGTCACTACACATAGGTACTGGACAAGCCAGCTGATCTTAAATTGAAGTTAACCCCGTCTAAATTGAAATGTTCCATGTGGCCAACGTTATCATATTGTCTCGTAATTCCATAACATTGTTCGGAGAATGCTGGGGAATGCTAATGGTGACAGTGGTTTCCCGTTGCCTTCTGTCACTTGTCTCAGAGTCTGTGTCATTCTCATCGTTTTGTTTTCTTCCCCCTCTTTTCCCTCTTTTTGCTGGTGTTGACTTGTATGGACATTCGACAGAGAATGCCAGAAACAAATTAAGGTCCTTGAGACGTGGATGTACCGCAGGATGTTGAAAATACCGCAGCCAGCAAAGGTATCAAACGAAAAACATTATGTAGGCTAGGCAAGACGAGAGAGCTTTTGGATACAATCAGAAAATGTGAGATGAAATTTTTCAGTCACATACGGAAGAAGGATGAGTGTTTGGAGAAGTTAGTGGTAAGTGGCTTCACCGAAGGAAAACGCGCAAAAGGTTGACAGAGAACAACATACGTTACAGGACTGAGAAAGAACACAAGCAACATTGGGGTCAAATACCGACTACATGAGACAGGTGGAGAGTAGGACGAAATGGGGAAGGATGGCAAGCAATGTGCAAACAGCACAGGCTATGGATAAGTAAGTCAGTAAATCAAAATACGGACGTGAAATTTGAGACTCACTGATTTTCATCTAATCTTGCCACTGTGCAGTCATTCTCAAAGCCTCCGCGTTCATTTTGCATGCCAGTGTGTACGATGGTGCCCAGTTCATTGTCTATGTTGTTGGAACAAAGGTACTGGAGAAAATCTGTGGCTTCATTACCCTTGGACTGGAAAGAAAATGAAAGTAATGATGAAAGTAAGAAATATATAACAAAAACTTACCATGATACAGAATAATTAAATTATAAAATTGAGATAATAATGACAGTAATAATAATAATGATGGTGATGATATTGCTAATAATGATAATAAAAATATTCCAATAAATGAAAATTATATACAGCCCATCTTCAGCCCATAGGCAATTTACATCATAGTATTATTACAAGTCACATAAATGCATACAACATTTGCATAATATTATATTTTTAAATATGCATTGAGATACTTGGCCAATGTATAAAGATGATAGTAAAAAGCTAAACGGGTTTCATAGAAACTGCTTACGAAAGATTCTAGGTGTAAAATGGAAAGACAAAATGAGAAATGATGAAGCCATGAGAAGAACAGGCACGACGAACATGATGGCTTTGATAAAACAGTGCAGCTTAAAATGGTTTGGACACATAGAAACAATGAGCAGAGAACAATTCCCTCAATGTGAAAATCGAAACCATCTGGAAAACATGACAAAGGGAGGCCAAATTTGACATGGAGACAGACTATTGAAAGGGACCTGAAAGAGGAGAACTCTCTTAGGACGAGGCTGAAGAATCAGTTCATGACAGGAAATTATGGAGAATTTTGACATCCTGATGTGCCACCGTGTGTTTAAAAAGAAGCAACAACACATGCTGACCTCCCAAGAGCAGAAGAATTTACTTATTAAAATTTAGGAAGCACAGTCACAAATGATGGCGAGCAAACAAAGACATTCAGAACAGAATCAATACAGCCAGAAATGCATTTAAAATGCTTAACAATATATGGAGATCACAAATGTATAGCATGAAGACAAAAATCAAATTACATGAAAGCTGTGTTCTGGCAACACTCCTATATGGGTCAGAGAGCTGGAGAATGACCAATAATGATATTTACAAGTTGTCTGTCTTCCATCCCCAGTGCCTCAGAAGAAGAATAGAATTTTTTGGCCAATCAAAACAATGAACTTCTAAAGCAAAACAACCAAGAAGGGGCAAAAGATGGAAACAATAATCATGAGAAGAAGATGGAAATGGATAGGAGATGTCTGTAGAAGAGTTCAAGATAATATTTTAAAAACTGCCTTGCATTGGACATCGGAAGGCAGAAGGAGATGAGACTAACCAAAAGTAACATAGCACAGAACTGTAGAAGGAGAGATGAATATCTGGAAAGAAACATGAAGTAGCAAACAAAAGAAGGCCCAAGACAGGCAGATGTGGAAAGACTCCGTTGCTGCCCTACGACATGCGTAAAGGGCACTAAGTAAGTAAGATGTGCCACTGGCACGGGAAGGTTTAAGTGCTAAGTAAGTACCCTGACTTCAAACTTGGCAAAGGAAGACATGTCCATGATACAGATCCTCTCTTTACAGGCCCAATACTCTTCCTGGACGGCATTGAACCAGCTGGGCTTTGTCCATGACCACATGCGGTAAGAGTCGAATAAAGTATCTGTGGGGGAAAAGAGTGTATTGATCGTTATAATGATGACTCTCTGATTTGTTGTATCAGTTAATTCCTTTAAAAAAAAACAACATTGTTTCTAAATTTTTTCCAAAGTCACACAATGTGGAGGTATCCCTGTTCCTCAGAAATCAGTGCAGAATTCAGAAGTCTAAAAGGATTTGGCTGAACAGTCCCCATTTTCCCGTATGGATGCCATCTTCACTTTTAGATTGAAAAAAAAAAACAACAACACCAAAAGCCTAGCTGCTCATCTCTATGTTACACAGTTGGCATGACTAGCCCATAAATATTTCTTTGGGGCACAGAAAGCTCAATGGCTAAGGCATCTGTCTGGGGATCAGGAGGTCCTGGTTCGATTCCAATCAGCGATGACGCGTTTCTTCCTTAAACCAGAAAGATTATTCTAATTGATTCACTCAACTCAGATGTTAAATGAGTACCTAGCAATAGGTTGGTATTGTTGCCCTGAATATATTGAGCTTTACTGTATACTCCCAAGGGCCGAACAATCTCAGAACTGTTCTCATGATGCTGAGTATAATCCGGACAATTACTTAATTGCCGATTTTAAAGTCTTAGATATGACTTGGCTGGGCTTCAAACCCTGTTACAAGGTGGACGAACTACCACTAGGCCATCAGACCTGAAGGAAAATGAAGTAAGCAGACGTCGATTCTGGATGCTGGAGTGATGTTTGGGGCGCTGTGGCTAAGTGGTAGAGCGTAGGACTGTGTAGTCCTAATGGCATCGGGTTTGAATCTCACTGAGGAAACATGCGTTTTTTCCTTAAGCAAGACAATTTACCCTAATTGCTTCACTCGACTCAGATGTTTAATGAGTACCTAGCAATACGCTGGCATTGTTGTGCTGAATACACTTTACTGTATACTCCCAAGGAAGTATGCCTACTAGGGGAAAAAGTATTGTAAAGCACTTTGAGACTGTAGAATGGTGAAAAGCGCTATATAAATGCAATCTCTATCTTTATTTATGATCATCTGATTGCCTGGTTGCCTAGCTGTATGTCTGTTTGGATTAACATGATATATTGATCCAGTGGTATACCAATGAGTCCAGTTCCAGCCCTGTAAAACTGTCTTGACAAATCATCAATTTGATAACATTTCAACAAGAGCTCCTCAATATTCTACCTTCATGATCGGCGAAGAACATGGCTCTTTCATAAGCCATCGTTTCACCAAAAACGGCTCCAGCAACCTCCAGTCTAGTGTGTAAAGGAGAACACCTCAACTTGCGACCAGTTTTGTACTCTTCATTTGGATATTTCAGCGTGCAGTGATTGGCTGGAGAGAGAAGAAAGAAAGAATGTGAAAATATAATATCTGTTATGACCATATCATGAGAAATAAAGAAATGTATTTGCTTTGGAACTTTCCATAAGATGGGGTGAAAACGTTTGCTTTTTCACCAAAAATTCATGTCCTCAAAAGTTTAAAAAAAACAACAACAAATTTTTAAAGTGGAAAACCAGATTTTGAGAAAGACAGTTGATTTTTTTTCTTTACAGAATTCTATAACAGAGTGGCCATATCCAATATTTTTACCATGTAGCCTACATAGACCCATACAGGTTGTGCTTGTGCCAAGCATATCTTTTTCCTTTTTCTTTTAAATTAAAAAATGCAGTAAAAGAAGTCTTCCTTAAAGGCTATATAGGCCCATCGAGCTAGTACTTATCTCATTCTTTTTATTCTAAGTGAATGAGGAAATCTACATGAGAGTCTTACCCACCACCCTGCTTCTTGCTTATTAAAGCCAAGATCTGACCCATACATCTTTTAAATGTCATCCAACAGTTCTTCATCTTGGTCATATATGCAATTAAGAAATGACTGGTACTCTAAAAATTGCTGTTTTTCCTCAAACAAATTTTCTGAAAGTCCTACATGTCAAACAATGTGCTCACCAAGCAGCTCTTCATTATATTTTAATGTATTTTATGATGCACACCTCAGGTATCTCTCATTCCCTCTTTAAAATACCTGTATGATGCTCATCTAATGACTCTTCTTCTTCAAGTAGTCCAACAGACTCAGTCAAAGTGCATGACAAAAAAAGCTAGTTGTTGAGTTCAAGCATATGATGTCTAGTAGCTTGACTTGAGAGTAATCTGGCAGAGAGACTGTTTGAAAGAGTCCACGTCTAGGCAGCATCTGATAGAATCAGGCATTCTATTCCACAGTCTAAATGAGCAGGGGAGGAAGGATTTTAGGAGACAATCTAGAATTGAATCTCGTACTCTTTAGTTTTGCCTTTTGTTTTGTCTAATATTAAGGTTGTGGTTATTGATTTTGTATGGTTCAATTGGTATGTCAATTAGATTATTTATGCCTTTATACAGAACTGTAGACTCAATCCTAGCCTTTTTTCTACTAGGGGGATCCATCCTCTGTCCTTCTGTCATAAGAAACCTGTATAATGTTCACCCAAGTACTCTCTCATTCTGTCTCTAAACAGCTTGCATGATGCTCACCTAATGTCTCAGTCATTCTGTCTTTCAGAAACTTCTTGTTGTTATGGAGTCGGACAAATCGTCGCACATCATATGGCCACATATTTGCACTGCTTTCCCCATCTACAATCCACTCAGCTAAGTATCTGCCGATTCCCCCAGCACCCACAATGCCATTCGAATTCATGCCAGCAGCAATGAAGTAGTTTTCCACCTGAGGATTGGGAGAGGTTTTTGTTAGTTAAGTTTGTTTATTTGGCATTTTAGGGCTCTTTTAGACTACAAAGGTGATCTCAGAACACATGGAAAAAGTAAGAGGAAAGGCTAGTTTAAAGAAGTGATGCTGCTGTTTTCAAAGGCCCAATAATGCCTCTGACTGGAAACTTAGTTTCGATGCAATGGCAATAAACTGTAGGGGCTGTTTTGCGCTACAGGTTCTTTTAAAAATGTTAATATGGCTCTGATTTCCTCAAATATTGCTTTGTTTTGTCTATCTAAGGTATAAGAAACGAAAAGAACGTGATTTTCAAAACTATTTTAATTATTGGCCCCTTTCAAATGAAAACGGTAGAGAGAACAGATGTAGTAGAAAAGATTTTCTAATGAGAAAAAGAAGTTTCAAAAAAGGAAAAAAGACATTTAAAAGAAACAAAATGCATAACGAACATTATAAAACAACTAAAAGGGGAGAAGATTTAAGGAAAAAGAAAAAAAATCCTCTCTCTGAAAAAACATAATTAACAATAGCAATCAAGCCACCCTTTGGGTATAAAAGAACTCAGTCCATCTAGATCGTAAGTGACTCCAATAGTATTTTTCAGTTATGCAATGCATGTGAATGGGGGATAGTCATTGAAAAATACCTACTTTCCTTTTCCAGCAAAACTCTCCCCTCTGAGGACACAAAAGAGAGCCTGACAGTAAAAGAAGAAGATGAATGTACCTGCATCTTCTCAGTTAAGAAACCCACGATCAATAAAGGGGAGAGGATTAGGAGAGAGAGAGGAAAAAGAAGACTGAGGAGAGAAAGGAAGGATGACCAAAGTGAAGGTGGATTATTATTTTTGGGTTTTATCGTAGCTTTTCAACGTTCTAGATTATCTCCACAACCCTGTTATTTCGACATGTTTCGGAGCTGCCACACATGAGCCATAAGGTATAGCACAACTCAAATGACTCACCCACTCACAGTACACTGATACCGGTCTGACCAGTTTCAGAACTGTTCTCATAAAGCTGAGCAATAAGTGAGACGATTACTAAATTGCGAATTTTAAACCCAAAGGTATGATTCATCCGGGGTTTGAACTCATGACCTCCCATTTGTGGGATTGCAATCACAAAATAGTTAAATGGTTTAAAAATATTCACCTTCTGCGGGGATTGCAGTTACAAAAGAGAAAAAAGGTTGAAAAATATTTACCTTTGGACTCTGACCAACCAGCCATCTTCCATCTGGTGTAAAACTCTCAGGACCATTAATCAGCTGACGTACTTCTGCATTCTCCAAAAATGGCATTCGATGCAAAATATTGTCCAAAAGAATCTCTGAAACAAAACACAAAGTCAAGACTTCATCAAAAGACATCTAGGTCATTATTTGCAAAGCATTTACTGAACCTATACATTTACTTTATTGGTTTAATGTAACTTTTCATAATCAAGGATTAAATAAGTGACGGTACTCTTACACATGAGCCATAAGGTATAGCAAAACTTGAATGACTCCCCAGTCATAGTATACTGAAACCGGGCTGACCAGCCCTAGAACTGTTCTCAAACTGCTAACACCTAGTGAGTCAATTACTAAATGCAATGTTTAAGTCTTACAAGGACTATTTATCAAAGCTTTCATGTAAATGAGAGGGTTTCTCTGCTTTGTTTTTTGTTTTTGTTTTTATTTTAATGAAGAAAGCATAGCAGCCCAAATTGCTTTTCAAAATTGTAAACAATTTCAATGACAAAACAAGAGAAGACGCTTCAATGCTAACTTTGTCACAGTCCTTTTATGATGTAGTTGTCGTTAAATCCATTGCTTGGTTTTTGACTGACACTACAAATGCATGCAAAGATATCTAAAATTTTCTATTACCTACAGTATTCTACAGCCTGGGCTTCTCAAGCATAACCTTTTACAATAATTCCTTTTTATGCACCAAAAACAACCAAAATAACCAAAACAACTATTGAATTCAAACAGGAATCAATTTTGGTTTTTTTACATTGGTTCTATACTTTGCCATTTCTGTGTCCAATTGATACAAAAATAAAATTTTGTGACACACATAGTCTAGATTGGTTACACTAAGCTGGGACTTTGCACAGACCTGGAAAATGTAACAGATCCTACAGAAAAGTAAGAATTTTAATGAACTGAGCAGAAACTGTTATAGAAAATTATAATGTAAGGTACTAGAAATTCACCAAAGAAATTTGTGAACATTAAACGTAAGTCTAATAAAAGCAGTACAAACCCTAGGAAATAAAAATGGCTTACGGAAGTGGTCCCAATCCTCAGGGAGAAGCTGAAATTCAAAATTTTCTGGAATTCCTTTATGGAAGCAAGCCTTGGGGTTTGGTTCAAATCCTCCACCTAGGATCCCTCCATTCCACTCCCGTAAATAAACATGGCCATCGTAATCACGCACAACTGTAGTTAGAACACACAACAAATACAAAAAGATGAAAATCAAACTTTTACTATCAAAACGCTACAAAACTCAATATAATAATCATGTCAATTATCTAAGCGAAAACCTTGAGATATAATTCATGCAAAGCCAGATAATTCCTACATTCATTTCAGTAGACACACAAATGTAGGTTTCCAGTTATCATTGGTCAAAATGAAATTTGAGATGTGAAAAGACAAGATGAATGGTGTTGAATCTAGTTCAAAGATTTAGCTGCAAGAAGACAAAATATATCAATTTCCCGCTATATCTTTTGTCGACAGTGAAGCCTTATGTTTGACAATTTAACTTTACATAACAAAGATATTCTGTCCAGATGGCCAAGAAGCGGTGATGGAGTAGTCTAAAAACGTCAGCATGGCCAATAAGTAGTTATGGAGTAGTCTAAAAACATCATCATGGCCAATAAGCAGTGATGGAGTAGTCTAAAAACGTCAGCATGGCCAATAAGTAGTTATGGAGTAGTCTAAAAACATCATCATGGCCAATAAGCAGTGATGGAGTAGTCTAAAAACGTCAGCATGGCCAATAAGTAGTTATGGAGTAGTCTAAAAACATCATCATGGCCAAT
>JAOYNN010172909.1:0-11005 GCA_025770095.1 Goniobranchus kuniei
GATGAATCAAGATGTATGGGAAAATCAAAATGGTTCTAAGCCCTCATGTGCAAGAGTCAATTCTACAGGTCTGATGACTCAAGATGTATGGGAAAACCAAAATGATCCTAAGCCCTCATGTACAAGAGTCAAATCTACAGGTCTGATGAATCAAGATGTATGGGAAAATCAAAATGGTTCTAAGCCCTCATGTGCAAGAGTCAATTCTACAGGTCTGATGAATCAAGATGTATGGGAAAATCAAAATGGTCCTAAGCGCTCATGTACAAGAGTCAAATCTACAGGTCTGATGAATCCAAAAAGATGTAAGTCATTCCCAGCAGACAACTTGGGGATGACGACTTAATAATGCCTCCTTTTCTCTTTCCCAGCACAGCCTTTTCGCCTTTCTTTGGAGACTTAAGAGAGCTGACAGAATCAAAACAGAGATCAGATGAGACAGGAGGCTTTATTTCAACACTAAGTTATATTGTACATTTGCATATGGAAATCCCACATTGGGCACCTCACAGCTGAAGATGCTGGAACCCACATGAAGGGAACAATATAATGTTACAAAAGCAAAAAACAAAACAAAACAAAACAAAACAAATACAATAAAAAAGCTAACAAAATCTAGTGCATTATAAAAAGACACTAGAACTGTACCATTTAAATATAGGGCAAAAACAATTCTATTAAAAGCACATCAAATTAAAAAAAAATCACAAAACATTCCATTATAGACAACAAACAAAACAAGAGGCTCAAGACAGAATTGTATATAGTTTTCAATAATATATGGAATCTACTTAGACACATATTGCAACGTGATGACGTTATTCCTGCCTAATCCGCTATGCATGAATATTTCAACAATGGAACGAAATACATCGGTAACAATTCAGCATCTCTGCCAACATCAAACAAAGATCTGATGCAACACCAAAAATATCTAGAAACCACCGCAAACCCTCCTGAAAACAAAGAAGCTTTACCATCACAGCTCAAAACACTGAAAGATCTCACCTTGAAACAACTTGCACAAGACAAAAACACATTAAGGAAGTAAACAAAGCAGACCCAGATTGGTGAAAAGGAAGCGAGTAAAGTCTAGGGCAACCGGTCTGCGAAGCCATTCATCATCAACCATTCATCATATGACCAGTTTGGCCATCCTTTTAAACTAGATAATTAATTATCCCTGTTAGAGTAGTAAAATTTTGAATTTGAAAGGTGGCATGGATGCAAGAGGCAAACAAAAACAATTAAGGCAATGCCCTGCGTGTTCACATGATTACTAATAATCATAATAGTATGGTAGAAATGTTCAATTAATATGAATTGTGAACATTTTGATGAGTCTAACAATGGCAACAAACTCTAAGATGTATACTGCAATAACCATATGAATAAAGCTGGTCACCAACAATCTCTTGAATGTTTGGCGTTCTCTTACCTTTTTCTTGAGCTGAGGTAGTGCCATTCCCATCCACTCTTTGATGTTACCCAGTCACATCTTAATCGATCTTCCTCTTCTCTCTTGTCCCTCTCATTCTCAATCCCCAGCAATATTGTCATCAAAAGATTTAAATCACAGATGGCATGGCCAAACTAGAACGTTTTCTCAATATGACAATGTTAAAGGAGAAAAGTTTGATTGCTTGCCCAGAAATGTTCTTCTATCAAAATGTTTATGTTCCACAAAGGATATGCACAAGAGTTTGTGATGACTAATTCTCAAACGTACTGTCATCACTGAAGTCTCGTAACTGTACACAAGATCTCAAAAATGAGGCGACTAGCAATCTGCACAATTAAATCTGTACCTTGAGGTTCATTTGGCTGTTCCATATTTTCTTAAACTGTCATCAGTTTGTCTTTCGAAAAGAAATTATTACTTTTACAACGGGTGGGCAAAACAAACAAACAAGCAAATAAGCAAATAAAAAACCACCCAAACAACCAAACAAACAAAGAAAACAGCAGGACCTCATGAACTTTAAATCTCATTATCTCAAAATTGACCGAATAGATCATGACAAAATCTTCACCAAATATACACAATTTAATTGAAGCAGACTTGAAAATTTCATACATGTAAACAATGTATCTTTCAAGTTACGAAGAAAAATGTAACGAGCTTTCAAAGTCGTCAATATCTAAACCTGCACAGCTAAATCGTCAATTTAAGTTAAGAGTTTTAAATGATCAGTTCAACCCCCACCTTGCGCTATATCAGCACTGAGTATTTTTTTCAGTCTGAAATAGATCTAGATAATCCACATGTGCAGATCTAGATTATGATCTCTTCCAAACTTTCAGAAAGTATTTCTTTTAGTTCATCCGTAGTGAACGGCTCCACGGGATCTTTTTTTTCTTTCAAATGAAGATCTGAAAATCTTTTTCTCCCTGAAAATAAAAGGCCACAATAATACACGTAGATCTAATAAAAATAGGATGGAGATTAAGAGTTAGATCCTAATTAGATCTTGAATGGTAGATATAAAGTAAAGTAAAGTTAGTCCCGTACCCATGACTGAGTATAGGGGAATTAGGGATAGAGCCTTAATTATACTAGGCATACGGCATAATGTGGCAGTTTGTCGTTGCTTTCCACGCCGACTTTACTTTCGCCAAGTCTAGCAAGACCTAGCTACCCATTTATACTGCTGGGTGAACAAGGGGACCCGAAAAAAATCCACTGCCCGGCTGTGGATCGAACTCGGGCCACCCCGCATGGCATCCATCCGCTCTACCTACTGAGCTACTGGGCCACCTCATTGACATATATACTACACTAATACACTTATCACATGGACGAGGTATTTATAGCAAGGTACTTATTGACTTATAAAATAATACACTAATACACTTATCATATGGACGAGGTACTTATTGACTTATATCGTCCCATTTTTGGCAAAGTGACGAATGAGCACTTTTTGCGTATTTCACTTTTTTACATGAATGTGTTTCAAATGACATCCTTTTGTATGTCACAAAAGCTCGTGGCTGTTCTATTAACAGTTTCGGAGATATTGAAGTGGCGAATGAGTCTTTTTATAATTTTTCGATTATTTGCTTCTGGCAAAGTGACAAATGGTTTAATCGTCAATTTTCGTTTTGCAATGTTGACCAAAAGCATGATTTTGATTTTTGCTAAAGGACGAATGAGCCCATTTCACGAACCAGGCGCGGGATTTCATCTTTTCAATTGTCTAGCATGCCTAGATTTATTGTTTATTTTGTAAACCTACTTCGGAAATCAGAGTCGGTGACTTGAGATGCGAATACCGAAAGTCCCGAATGAACAGAAAGAGCTGATCATAAACTGAAAAATGTATCCCAACACGTCACGGTACTTCTAAATCATCAGTGTTCTGGTGTTGTCTTTTTAATTGGCTCTTCATGCTTATCATTTTAACGTTGTTAGCATTTTATCATGGTAGTTCATGTAGTCTGCATAGTGCTAATAACCAAAGCTTTGGTCTTTCCCTCGAAGGAGATCCCAAGTTATTGATCAATATTATGTAGTAGAACAATCAGATGTTGAGGATTAAGTTAGACGCAATAAGAGCAACCCAACAACCTAAAAAAGGTTGAAGTATCTATGGATTCGGAAAATGACCTACCTCTTGCACTTCTGAGAGCAAAGGAAGACACTGAAAGTGACCCGACCTTGTCATCTATCAAATCATCACTTTTATGGCCAAACGACCTGATTTAGAAGTTGAAACGTATGAATTGCTGTGAAATTTTCAAGTTTCCAAAGACCAAAAGGCGTTTATCATGAACTGATAAGTTTGTCTCAAACACATGCTTTTGCTGAATGTACTCAGGATCAGGGTTTCGATGAAGTCTTTTCAACGTGACCTTCGTATCTTTTGTGTTTATGTTATGGCCAATAATTTCATTATTGATATCCCGTATAGTATACACAACAAACGTAAGCAAAGCCTTGCTCTTTTTGACAAGTTAGGAAGTGGAACAAATGGAATATTAGGATGAAGTCAACGTTTTTGATTATACAAAAGGGATCCTGATTCTGTGCTAAGTCTTGAAGGTAATTTGGGGGAGAGTGATGAGTCTGAGCATAACATCTCACAAAACACCGAAAAAAACCATTGTGAGAATTTAAAAGGTGCAAAAAATTGTAACAGTGACAGTGTAACAATCATCACCGGGAATTCGAAAGATTCTGTCTCCTTTTTTGTAGATGGTGAACCTCCAGAAGCAGTATCTAAATCGGGTACACCCGAGAAAAGAAAGAAGCTTAAAATGTTAGAATAGCTAGAAAAAAGGGCTCGAAACGAAGGAATATACAGCAGTATCAGGAAAGAAGAAAAGAAGATTTCAAATGAAGCAGTTGGGCAGTGATGTCAAAGTTCAAGATGTATGGACAGAAAACCTGTATGTCTGTCTGGAACCAAACAGCAAAAATGACGGTAGTCGAAAGAACCACGATGAAAAACGATTTTCACCTTCCAATCAACAAAAAACACACAAGTTTGTCAATAATATTTCTTAGCTCTTGTGGGGGTTACAGAAAGACAAATCAGAGCAGCACTCAGCAAGAGAAAGAAAGATGGGCATATATGGATGGACAGAATGGGTCATAACAGATATTCAGACAAATTGAATGATGAAAGGAAAAGACAATCAGTTGTCGATCCTATACATATGGAGTCACACTATTCTCGATTAAAAGTCAAAATTTACTTTTTGCATCAGAATTAAACATCCAACCATGTGTGACATGCATGTCGTAGACATGACTGCCACAAATAAGAAACAGGCATTACAAGTTTCGTATTGCAGGTTCTTCAAATCAATGCGACTCAAGTTTGTTTCGTCCAATAAAGATGCATTTGGCATGTGCTTGAGAAAACTGAAAGAATGTCCCGAAGCTGAATCTTTGTAGCAGCCTGTCAAAAACATCTTAATGAAAAAGCGCATCATTTCCTTTTGCGATGGATGCAAGGGCAAAAGAAGAATTCAGTCCTTTACAGCATGGGTTTCTATAAACTTGAAAAAAAAAACCACTCCAAAAAACAACAACAAACAACTTTCAAAATATGAGTGTTAACTATTCTGCAACAAATCAGTTACAGAGTAAAGGTGAATGCATGTATTCAGTAATTGAAAGAAAAGCTAGCAAACAGGCAGAAATCATGGTGCTATCTCAGTTAGTCAGTGCTATTCAAATGGCAAGGGCATCAGGACAGAGAAATTACCAAGTGCCTCAAAACTGAAAGTTTAAAATTCGTTTGCCTATTATAGAAACTCTATATCTATAGTTCTAAATTCCAAGAGTGATCAAGAAAGGCAATATTTTATTTCTTTATAAATGTTTTGCTAAAGGAAACTGAAGTAACTCTTAATGTTATAAAAAGTAAAGTTAGTCCCGAATCCATGACTGAGTATAGGGAATTAGGGGTACAGCCCTAATTACACTAGGCATACGGCATATTGTGGTAGTTTGCCATTGTTTCCCACGCCGACTTTACTTCCGCCAAGTCTAGAAAGACCTAGCTACCCATTTACACTGCTAGGTGAACAAGGGGCCGCGATAAAAAAAACACTGCCCGGCTGGGGTTCGAACTCGGGCCACCTCGCATGGCACTCAGCCGTTCTACCAACTGAGCTACCGGGCCACCTAATGTTATACGACATAAATTTTGTCTTAAGTAAATGTTATTTCTATTCAAAATTTTTCTTTGTATTCCCTAAGCTAAGGGAATACCAACTACAAGTATGTTCAGAGTGAAATTCTACTCCTATTAAAAGATTTGTTTTCTTTATTTTGGATGCAGTTCTTAACAAAACAACGCTCTGAAGGAACTTCTTAATGAGAAAGTTTGAATCGTTTGCAAACGTTACTTTTGTATTACATGTATTTTAATGAAGGTTCAGAAAATTACCCTGAACTCTTCAAGTTTTTTCTATTGACTTTGGTATGTTTAGATTCTCGTTAGCGGTAATGAATGTATAATAATTGTCATAACATTATTTTTTGCAAACTGACGAATGAGTGACGAATGTATGAATATTGCCACACAAAAAAAGGCAGCAGTATTTCTCGCAAACCGACGAATGTGTATTTTACAGGGAAAATCAAAAGAAAATAATATAAAAACATCACCAGCATTAGCATGGAACCCAAATACATAACTACTGAAAGTTTGGTAAAATTTGAAGCAAAAATAAGTATTCTTTCGATCATTCAAAAGATTTGAAATCTTTAAACAGCTCTCCTGAAAAGTTGCAAATTTGCTCATACATCACTTTGCGAGAAATGGGACGATATGATACACCAATACACTTATCACATAGACGAGGTACTTATTGACACAAGGACAAGGTACTGATTGACTTATATAAGGCGCTTATCACAAGGACGAGGTACTCATTGATTTATAGAATACACCTATCACAAGGACGAGGTACTTATTGATTTATATGATACGCTTATCACCAGGACGAGGTACTCATTGACTGATAGAATACACTTATCACAAGAACGAGGTACTCATTGACTTGTATAATACGTTTATCACAAGGACGAGGTACTGATTGACTTATAGAATACACTTATCACAAGGAAGACGTACTTATTGACTTATCTAATACGCTTAGCACTCTGTCCTCCCTTATGTAGGTCGAGAAAAAAACCCAGCTAGGGATTTGTTGGGGGCACAAGTAAAAAATAAAACAACAATAACAACAAAAATAACAACAACAACAACAACAACAACCAACAAAACAAAAATAACCAAAAACCAAAACCAAAACCAACAACCCAACAAAACATAATTGGGTGTTTGGTTTGATTGGATTCCGTTGAATGACCAGGTTTTGTTGTTTTATTACATATACTGGCATCCTCATCGATATTGATCAGTAGCACTGTCCTCTTTGCATTCTACTTTCAGAATATAGAATAGAGCAATAATTGTCACGATAAATAACATACATAACATAACCAAAATTTTTAGGTCGTATAATCTACTTATATAATGCTGGACACGCCAAAACTATTATCGCTTTTCACGTCACCACCGCTTTAGGTACAAACTTGAAATTTGGCACAATGGTACATTGCGATTTTACAAAGGACACGAAAGCTTTTATTTATTTGGACGATCAGGTGTATAATCAGTCTTTGAAAAATAATCGAAAATTCAAGTTGATTCGTTGAATTCTGGCCACAGTTTTTGTTTCACCGGAAAGGTAAAGTGAGGCTGGAAGTAGCCGGAAGGTGTAGCCTTAGTAGACAATAGCGCTAAGTAGCCTACCCATTGTTAACATCAAATCCAATCTATGCCGAAATCAAGATTAAGGTTATAGGTCTAGATCTTGATTTCAGATGCCTAAGAGTATCCTTCTTGATTCTTTGTTAGATCTCAAAGTTCGAACATCGGATAAATCTTAGACAATAATCCTGATCTGATCTAGATCTAGATGGTCTACAACTAGATCTATTACGTTTTTGTAGGTTTATGTTGTACGCAATCATTAAGGCTTAGTGGGAAATAGTAGATTTCAGGGTAGGGATAAAATTATGTACCGATCCATTCATGGCTTCCTCACAATTTGATCTTGATCTAGATGTTATAGATTTCAGATTTGATATCGATAGATCCTATCCATTCCTAGATGTTTCTAAGTTTGATGTAGTTCTAGATTTTATATTTAATTTCCGCAATCTTCTTCCTATGTTGAAAATCTTATCTTACTTGGCCTATTAGATATGTATCCTGATATCTAAATCTAGATCTTAATTTCAGATATCAGCCTAATCCAGATTTAGATCTAGATCCAGAACTATTACGACTACGTGGGGTTGTAACTTTCTTTTTATCATTATATTTTTACAACGACAGTTCCGGAAGTGACTGCTCAAATTTTGAAGCCGAAACATTGGCCATCTCTACAGCCATCCAATTGATCCACCAAAAGTTCCAACTCTCAGAGATACCACCACAAGACGTAATTGTCTTTAGCGACTCAAAATCAGCCCTCGAGGCTCTGCAAAACCCACCTTATAGAATGGATTTTATTTCAAAAGCAGCACAGGCTATTCATGTTCTGAGTAATGCATACAACGCCCAAGTCACACTACAATGGATCCCATGTCACTGTGACCTACGTGGAAATGAAAAAGCTGACAAATTAGCCAAACTTGGCACCAAAAAAATTCAAATAGACAAACCCTGTTCTCTAGACACAGTGAAACAAATTCCCCGCCATAATGAACGTGAGGAATGGCTGAATAGATGGGCTAGTGGGAGAACAGGACATGCAATGCTTAAAGAAATGAGTAAACCAAACAATTAAGATGATATAAAACACCTCAACAGAAAAGACCAATAACTAATCTTCCAGTTCAGAACACAACATTCAATAACCAACTGTATTCTGAACAGATTCAGCCCCACCCATGAACCTCACTGCCGTCTGTGTGACTACCCGTATGAAACCACTGAACATATTCTTCTCAACTTTCCAAAACTGAAGAAACTACGGGAAGAATATCCCCCAAGTGAACCAACTACTACAAATACCGTTTATGGGCCTCTGAGACAGCTGCAAAAGACTTGCAGATATATCTGCCTGGCACTGGCTGTATAAGAGTGAATAACTCATCAGCGTAGGCTAACAACAACAACAACATTATATTTGCGTGTCTGGGTGTATAAGGCTTTTTTTTTTATCTTCCAGTGGTTACTCGAATTGACCGTGCCCTAAAACCCGAGCGTAGCAAGGAATCCCATCTAGTCTTATATAACAAAAGCTCTAAGCGCCATCCAAAGGAAGTTTTACAAAACAAAGTAGTGACCAAGTAAATGAACAGTTCACAATCTATCTTGACAATGTGAAAATTACATTGTCATCGCCAAAGACGACAGGATTAATTCCAGTTAAAATATGTGTACATATATTAATAGAGAGCGTTACATCAGTGCTCCTATAAGACAGAAGAGTCTAATTTCCACCTTATATGTATGCTTTCCGAAATAAGTGTGTTTTCAGATTTCTTGTGAAAGTAGCATGTAGGAGCCTTCTTACATTCCTCGTCAAGATTTTTGACAGAAGAGGGGAACTAACAGAGAATGCAATCTCACTAAAGCGAGCGGATGTCCGAGATATTTTACGAAGGTTATTATTCTGTGAACGCAAGCTCCTGCATGGGACATATTATGGTTCAATAATCTCATTCAGATAGGAGGGAGCCGAGTCATTGAGGCATTTCAAAATAAGGCAAAGGACGTTAAAGTCAATCCGTTTACTAACAGGAAGCCAGTGGAGGTTTTTGATGATAGGTTCGATGTGGTCTGATCTTTTAGATAGCGTAATGACTCGAGCGGCGTGATGTTGGAGTTTTTGGAGCTTCCGTTTATCTACTATGATGGGTAAATGCAGAAGAAGAGAGTTGCAGTTGTCAATGCGGCTAGTTATAAAAGCCTTTACGTGAATTTTGGTTGTTTCAATGTCTATGAACGTATGACGTTATTTTACTAATAGGATCAAGATGATACCACGAAGATTGGCAAATTTTGCCAATGTGGTTCTGCATAGACAGAGTAAAAAAACAACAAAAAACTGCCAAGATTTTTAACAACAGAGGACAATTCAATAGTCGTATCACATAAAACAACGTTATTGCATTCAAATTCTTATATAAAATGTGATTTAGTTGTTCCCAGATTTATGATATCAATTTTATCACTATTAAGACAAAGCTTGTACAATGACCCAGCCGGGCAGTGGATTTTTTGGGGGCCCTCTGTTCACCCAGCAGTATAAATGGGTAGCTAGGTCTTTCTAGACTTGGCGAAAGTAAAGTTGGCGTGGAAAGCAATGACAAAGTACCACATTATGCCGTATGTCAAGTATAATTAGGGCTCTACCCCCAATTCCCCTACACTCAGTCATGGGTACGGCACTAACTTTAACTACTTTACTACCTTTCCTAAGCTCCTTTTACTTCTTCGTTTTTTAAAAGTGTCAAATCGATACTAAAATGCATATAAATCAACACCAATACCCACAGCAACAACGACATCAACACCGAGAACAACGACAACAAAGAATTAAAAACTTACATAGGAGGCCAGACTGACTCCAAAAGCCTGGTACACCACAGGGGTAACACTCTGATCACGTGACCTGGCATTCAGATTTTTCCGGATGATTTCCATAATGGCCAAGATGCCTAGAACAACACTCAGCACCTGGAGGACCCATAAGGCGATGAAATAAACAAAAATCGGCATTACATGACACCTTGCAAAAATGAGTCAACAATTCAATTACCTGGGTTTCACAATAACCGCCAGATGCGAAACATGACACAAAAATAAAGAACAGAATTGCGGTGTCCTTTTCCTAACAGAAATATAAGCCTCACCATCAAGATCGAAAGCCTAAAACTTTATTTATGATCAATATCTTCCGTATGGATGTGAAAGCTGGACAAAAGATTGAGGGAGAAGACTCGAAGAAGCAGAACGTGGGTTAATAAGAATGCTTATGATAATATCATGGACAAGTAAAGCGACAAAGCAGTAAGTAATGGAAATGGCTGGTTACAAAAGATCACTACTCAAAACCATCAGAGAAAGACAGTTAAAATTATTTGGTCACATAATATATAGAGCAAAGAGACTGGAACACAGACAAAACTTCTTTGTGCTAAAATTTGTGGAGTTAAAAGCAGAGGAAGATAGCGCTCAAGATATACGGACCGTCAAAGTAATTACACAACACGAAAGCATCTACCAACAACGAACTCATCAGGAAAAAATGGACGGCATTCACTTCGGCTACACGATTATCTGTTCGCTTTTCTAAAAATAGCCCTCATCGGTTCGAGTAGTATACACAGTGGGGGTTCTGGGACACCACGGGCTGGGGTGGCGCACGACGCCCTGCGAGCCCCCCACCCCCTACACAGTGGGGGTTCTGGAACACACCCACACTCAAGCATGATCCACGTACATACACAATTGCCAACTCCTTA
>JAOYNN010173020.1:0-11005 GCA_025770095.1 Goniobranchus kuniei
GCCCTAGCTCGGCATAGCATGAAGTACACACATTAATTGATGAAATTATGTTCCATCGCATCTTCTAGTTTTTCCCACCCCCACCCTGCTTCCTCCCTTGTCTCTGATCATCTCTTTGACCAGCAGTAGGCCTAGATCTACCCCAATACTTACTAAACAGCGCCGACACTGTATTTTTATAATTTGCACGCCTACATGTTCACTGCAAGTCTCCTTTGTCTAGACCTAACCATGACGGGGTAACACAACGTCTGTGGCCTACTATCAATACTATCATTTTGCACCTTATAGCCAAAGATCTCTAGCCTGTAGGCCTACTACATGCATGTATGTATGGTGTAAGACCTATTATGCCGGTACACTACATTCCGTCCAGTGCCTGCAGTAATTGATAATTGATAGGCCCTGGCCTTCTTTGCTAGGAATATGAGTTGTTACTAGACAGTCGTGTACTGTGTACCGGTACTGATAACTCTGAATCAACTCACCCGTTTCCCTTTTCTTATTAACTTCACTGACAGGGGCAGAAAATTTCGATCAACACATGCGAAGTCAACACAAGCGTTTTAATTTGTTGTTATTTATTTACAGTGGTTCTCGTTCCAAAGAAAAAAAATCAACTTTTTTTGCGAAGATCAACTCAAGCGAGTTCAACTCAAGTGGAGTCGACTGTAATTACATGAGGAGCAAGAAAAAACAACTACAAAAAATGATAAAATTGTTCTGCCAATTGAAGTATGGAAATTGAAAAATAATCAAATTTTATGTATTACAGAGCAATATAAATTGTTTTATCTTCTTCAAATGTGTTAGAATTTTTCTGAAAATTCATGTAAATATGTTGATAAATCACTCCTATATAGACTGGTCTGCTTGGCTCACGGCTTATTCTAAAATTGAGGATTTTGTGCCCTGTTACTTACCCCTACTCCCTAAAAAATAAGAAAAGTCAGGAATTCCCGATTGTCACCATGCACTCAGCACCCCAAAATGCTTTGGAAAGCATCAAAACTTTTAGATAAACAAAATCTTCTTGCATAGTGACAAAAGGAGTTGGTAGTTCCTATCCCATGAAAATGCACAAAAAAATCAACACAAACGCAACAAGAACAAACAGGAATCCTTCAATCATATGAGAATAAGACATTCCTGATTGGCTAAAAACTAGACTTTGAGACAGTGTAAACTGACTGTATCTGAATATTTTCTACAGTGGAAGATTCTGGCTCTTGAGAATCTGAACTGGTATGAACATGAGGACCTAATGGTGGTTGTGGCAGAACTGAAATACTCCGCCCACCAATGTTTCTTGTGAGAGAAGAACATCCTGTGGGAACAATGGATTTGGGACTGCTCCCTTCAACTTCTATGTCTGAAGAAGAAACAGATGTGGAAAGTGATTTTGTTTGAAATTTTTGAGAGATCGGAGCTGCTGATAATGCACACTGAGCATTTATCTGACTTGTCGATGTTCTAGATGAGCTTGAAACTAGCTCCTCATCATTGGTTTCATCTTCATGAATTGTTGAGCCTCTTTTACAATCATGCAACAAAACTGAAGTTGATTCCAGGAGAGAACTTTCACTATCTTGGGAAACAGCTGATGCTACTGAGAGAACATCAACAGAGAAGGCACAAGAATCCGCACTTGTTAATGCAGACAGTGGTTTAGTATTTTCGCTATTTTTAGTGCATGAATGTAATGAAACAGGAACTGGTAAATCCACTTTCGTCAGACTGCTTTCAACACCGGAACACAATGAAGAAGTAATGTGCACATTACTTTCTTTCTTAATGTTTACACTATCTGAACTCAATGAAGCAGCTATAGAAGAAACTTGATTGTTTTCACCATTAGAACATAAGGAAACGGCAATGGGTAAAACTGATTTTGTTTTGATGTTTTCACAATCTCTATTCAATGAAGCAGCTATAGGCAAAACAGGTCTTGACTGATTGCTGTCATCAACAGAACACACAGAAGCATTAATAGATAAATCTGACTTCATTTCAATGTCTCTACCATCTGAACTGAATGAAGCATCTAAAGCTGAGACAGTGCTCGATTGATTACCTTCATCAATCGAATACAATGAAGCAGCAATGTGGGCATCAGCTTCTGACTTGTTTTCACTATCTAAACTCAATGGACCAGCAGTGGACGGATCTAAAACAGTTCTCTGAGTGCTTTCAACAACAGAGCAGAATGAAGCAGAATTGGATAAACCTGTTTCTGTCTTTTCACAATCTAAATTGACTGAAGAAGCTATAGGTGATATAAGTTTTGATTGACTGCTTTCATTTACACAATAAAATGAAGCAGGGATGGGAAAACTACTTTTTATCTCTGTTTTTTTCCTTTGTATACTCAGTGATATACAATTAGCAGACAGCAATGAAGCAGTAAAGGGTAAATCATTTCTCATTTGCAAGCTCTCATCTTCTGGACTCAATAACAATGAGCATGCTTTTGTTTGATTTTTTTCATTTTTTAAGGACATTGCAGCCAAGGGTGTTTCAGTTTTTGGTTGAGTTTTTACATAATGCCCACTCACTGGAGAAGCTATGACTGACTCAATTTCTGTATCAATGTACTCTTCACGTGAACTAAAAGAAGCTGCTATAGGTAAATCCTTTCCACTCTGATTGCTTTCAACAACAGAACAACTTGAACTAACAATCACCAAATCACTTCTCATTTGATTATTTTCAACAATAGAACACAAAGAGGCATTGAGGGGAAAATCTCTTTGTGTCTGCTTTTTACCAGCAACAGAACACAATGGACTAGTAGTTATGAGTGAGTCAGTTTCTGTTTGATTTTCACCATCTAAACCCGATGAAGCAGCAATGGCTGAGGCAATTTTCATTTGATTGTTTCCACCATCTGAATTCAATGAGGCAGAAACGGCGAAGGTGGTTTGAATATTTTCTTGGTCTGAAAAAGCAGGCACAGCTTTAGTAAAAACTGGTCTTGCTTGAAGAGTGTCGATTTCAACGGTGGAAGTACCTGATATTGAAATGGGATCATCTTTTTTAGCTTGACCAGTTTCCATTTCTGAAAAAACTGATACTCTAATGGGAAGAGCTGCATTAACATGATCAGTATCCAATGTAGAAATGGCTACCATTGTATTGGGAATCATTGGTTTAGTTTTATTGGATTCCACATCTAACTCAGAAGACGCTTTTAAACATAAAAAAGAATCTGGTTTAGCTTGAATGGCTTCAACTTCAATGTCTGAAGCTGTAGACATTTTGAGATGAAAATCTGATTTAGCATGAATGGGTTCGATGTCTGAAGTAGTGGACATAGTGATGGGAGAATCTGGTGTAGCTGGAATGGCTCCAATGTCTGAAGCAGAGGACAATGTGTTGGGAAGACCTGATTTAGCATGACTGATACTCATAGCTGATACTGTGGACATTGTGATTACAGAACCTGGCTTAGCTTGAATGGTATCCAAAGCTGATACTGTGGACATTGTGATGGGAAAGCCTGTATTAGCCTGAATGGTGTCCACAGCGGATGCAGTAGACATTGTGATTAAAGAACCTGATTTAGCTTGAATTTGAATGGTGTCCATAGCGGATGCAGTGGACATTGTGATTAAAGAACCTGATTTAGCTTGAATTTGAGTGGTGTCCACAGAGGATTCAGAGGACAATTTGATTGGATAACCTGCTTTGACTTCAATGGTGTCCATGGCTGATGCAGTGGACATTGTGATTGGAGAACCAGGTTTAGCTTCAATGGTGTCCATAGCTGATGCTGCAGACAATGTGATTTGGGAGCCTGGTTTGGCTTTAGTAGTGTCCATAGCTGATGATGTAAATGTTGTGATTGGAGAGCCTGGTTTAGCATCAATGGTGTCCATAGCTGATGCTGTGGACATTGTGATTGGAGAACCTGGTTTAGCATCAATGGTGTCCATAGCTGATGCCATGGACATTGCGATTGGAGAACCTGGTTTAGCTTGAATGCTGTCCATAGCTGATGCTGTGGACATTGTGATTGGAGAACCTTTTTCAGCTTCAATGGTGTCCATAGCAGATGAAGTGGACACTTTGATTGGAGAACTTGGTTTAGCTTCACTGTTGTCCATAGCTGATGAAGTGGACATTGTCATTGGAGAGCCTGGTTTAGCTTGAATTGTGTCCATAGCTGATGCAGTGGACATTGTGATTGGAAAACCTGGTTTAGCTTCATTGGTGTCCTTAGCTGATGGTGTGGACATTGTGATTGGAGAACCTGGTTTAGTTTGAATAGTGTCCATAGCTGATGCTGTAGACATTGTGATTGGAGAGCCTGATTTAGCTTGAATGCTGTCCATAACTGATGCTGTAGACATTGTGACTGGAGAGTCTGGTTTGGCTAGAATGGTGTCCATAGCTGATGCCGTTGACATTGTGATTGGAGACCCTGGTTTAGCTTGAATGGTCTCCAAAACTGATGCTGTAGTCATTGTGGTTGGAGAGCCTGGTTTGGCTTGAATGGTGCCCATAACTGATGCTGTAGACATTGTGATAGGAGAGTCTGATTTAGCTTGAATGCTGTCCATAACAATGGTGTCCATAGCTGATGCAGTGGACATTGTGATTGGAGAACCTGGTTTAGCTTGAATGCTGTCTAAAGCTGATGCTGTTGACATAGTGATTGGAGAATCTTGTTCAGTTTCAATGGTGTCCATATCAGATGCTGTGGACACTATGATTGGAGTACCTGGTTTAGCTTCACTGGTGTCCATAATTGACATCGTGATTGGAGAACCTGGTTTACTTTGAATGGTGTCCATAGCTGATGCTGCAGACTTTGTGATTGGAGAACCTGGTTTAGCTTCAATGGTGTCCATAGCTGATGCTGTAGACATTGTGATTGGAGAACCTGGTTTAGTTTGAAAGGTGTCCATAGCTGATGCTGTAGACATTGTGATTGGAGAACCTGGTTTAGCTTGAATGCTGTCCATCGCTGACGCTGCAGAACTCGTGATTGGAGAACCTGGTTTAGCTTCAATGATGTCCGTAGCTGATACTGTAGACATTGTGATTGGAGAACCTGGTTTAGCATCAATGGTGTCCATACCTGATGCTGTAGACATTGTGATTGGAGAACCTGGTTTAGTTTGAATGGTGTCCATAGCTGATGCTGCGGACATTGTGATTGGAGGACCCGGTTTAGTTTGAATGGTGTCCATAGCTGATACTGTAGACACTGTGGTTGGAGAACCAGGTTTAGCTTCAATGGTGTCCATAGCTGACGCTGCAGATGGAAAACCTGGCTTAGCTTCTATAGTGTCCATAACTGATGCTGTGGACATTGTGATTAAAGAACCTCGTTTAGCTTCAATGATGTCCGTAGCTGATGCTGTAGACATTGTGATTGGAGAACCTGGTTTAGCTTGAATGGTGTCCATAACTGATGCTGTAGACATTGTGATTGGAGAACCTGGTTTAGCTTGAATGGTGTCCATAGCTGATGCTGTAGACATTGTGATTGGAGAACCTGGTTTAGCTTGAATGGTGCCAATAGCTGATGCTATAGATATTGTGATTGGAGAACCTGGTTTAGCTTGAATGCTGTCCATAACTGGTGCTGTAGACATTGTGGTTGTAGAACCTGGCTTAGCTTGAATGGTGTCCATAGCTGATGCTGCAGAACTCATGATTGGAAAACCTGGCTTAGCTTCTATAGTGTCCATAGCTGATGCTGTGGACATTGTGATTGGAGAACCTGGTTTAGCTTCAGTGATGTCCATAGCTGAAGCTGTAGACATTGTGACTGTAGAACCTTGTTTAGTTTGAATGCTTTCCATAGCTGATACAGCACACATTTTTGTTAGAAAACCAGGTTCAGCCTGAATGGCGCCAATAGCTGATGCAGTGGACATTGTGATTGGAGATCCTGGTTTAACCAGAATGGTGTCCATAGCTAATGTAGCGGATGCTGTGATTGGAGATCTTTGTTTAGCCAGAATTATGTCCATGGCCAAAGTGGTGGACACTGTGACTGGAGATTCCGATTTAGCCAAAATCGAGTCCATAGCTGATGTAGTGGACATTGTGATTGGGGATCCTAGTTTAGCCTGAATAGTGTCCATTGTTGATGTAGTGGACACTGTGACTGGAAACTCTGGTTTAGCCAGAATGATATCAATAGCTGATGTAGTGGACATTGTGACTGGAGATCCTGGTTTCGCCAGAATGGTGTCTATGGGTGATGTAGTGGGCACTGTGACCTGAGATCCTGGTTTAGTCAGAATGGGGTCTGTAGCTGATGCAGTGGACATTGTTAATGGAGATCCTAGTTCAACCTGAATGGGGTCCGTAGCTGATGCTGTGGACATTGTGATTGGAGAAACTGGTTTAGCTTGAATGTATTCCCTATCTGAAGGAGTGGAAATTGTGATGAGAGAAGCTGGTTCAGCCTGATTTGTTTCCATATCTGAAAAAGTGGGGATTTTGATGGAAGAAACCGGGTTAGCTTGAGGACTAGCTATCATTGGTGATGATACTGGCCTTGTAATGGGATAAACCAGTCTAGCTTGAATGATTGCCATTTCTGAAGCAGAGGATACTGTGATTGGAGAGCCTGGGTTAGCTTGAGAAAAGGTTTCCATGGCTGAAATAATTGGCATTGTGAGGGGAAAAGATGGTCTAAATTTAACTTGACTGGTTTCCATACCTGAAGCAGCTGACAATGTCATGGGAAAATCTGCTTTAACTTGATTGGCTTCCATCTCTGAAGCAGTGGACATTGTAATGGGAAAACCACCTGGTTTAGCTTGATTGGCTGCCATTTCTAAAGGAGTGGATGTTGTAATGGGAAAACCTGGTATGGCTTGATTGGCTGCCATATCTGAAGAAGTAGATGTAACGGGCAAATCTGATTTATCTTGATTGGCTTCCATCTCTGAAGCAGTGGACATTACAGTAGGAAAATTTGGTTTTGCTTGATTGGCTTCCATATCTGAAGCATTGGACATTGTAATGGGAAAACCTGGTTTAGTTTGATTTGCTGCCATATCTAAAGCAGGGGATATTATAATGGGAAAACCTGGTTTAGTTTGACAGACTTTCATCTCTGAAGCAGTGGATGGTGTAATGGATAAACCTGGTTTAGCTTGATTGGCTGCCATATCTGAAGGAGTGGACATTATGATGTGAAAATCTGCTTCAGTTTGACTGGCCTTCATATCTGAAGCAGTAGACATTGTAATGGGAAGACCTGGTTTCGCTTGAATGGCTTCCATATCAGAAGCAGTGGACACTGTAATGGGAGAACCTGGCTTTGCTTGAATGGTTTCCATACCTGATGCAGTGGACCTTTTAATGGGAATATCTGGTTTAACTTGATTGGCTTCCATACAGGTAGCTGATGTAGCTGACTGGGTGTTTAAAAATAAAACTGGTGTAGTTTGATTGATTTCCAAAGCCGAAGTTGCTGACACTGTAATAGGAAAGACTTCTATTGGTGCAGAAATTGGTTCAACTTGATTGGTTTTCATGGATAATGTAGCTGAAGAAATTGGTTCAGCTTGATTAGTTTCCATGGATAATGTAGCAGACATCTTAGAGGGAAATGTTTGCTTTGCTTGACTGGTTTTCAAGGCTGAAGTAGCCAACATTGTACTGAAAAAAGTTGGCTTGGTTGGACCGGCATCCATAGCTGTAGTTTCATTAGTGTCAACACGTGAATCATCAGACATCGGTACTGGACACACAGGTTGAGCTGTAGTGGTTTCTTTACAAGAAGAAACTGTTGTAGACTTGTCTAAAATTGATTTAGCTGCATTAGTTTTGAAACATGAATTCACTTTTGAGACTGATTTTGCATTCAGGTTCTCAATACCTGAAGTAGCTGTTGTAAGATTTGCAGAGACTGGTTCCTTGGCCACAGAATTAATCAATGATTCAACTTTGACTGGGATAGATTTTGGTAGACTATTCTCAGCATAAGTGGTCGCCATAGGACTGCTGTTCAAAGATGTTACTGGCTTTAAATGAGTTTCATCAATTCCTGACAAATTGTTATTATCTTTCCGAAGAATAGAAGTAAAAGTGACTCCTTTTATGGGTCCAACTGAGGCAGAAGGTTTCAGAAGAGACTGCATTGTGCCCTGTACCGTTAATAATGAAGAAGGGTGTGTCTGAGCATTTCTTGCATTCAGAGAGTTTGATGACAAAATGGTAATTATAGGCTTTGTCTTCTGCATACCTGAAATGGGAAGAGATGGGGTAATATTCTGTGGCTTTGTGGAGCTACAAATAGCAGTCTGGCTGGCCTCACTACAGAGAGACATATTTTTTTGTAGAGGAACAGTTACAATGTTTTGGGGATGAGAACTTCTGATTTGTGCTGCTGGGCTGATTTTAAACAGTGTTCTTTCAGAAGAAGTAATTGCTTGACTTGGAGCAGTAACATTCATTTGACTTGCTGATTTAGCACTTAGTTCACTCAGACTTCTTGTCTGACTTGAAAGAGGAACTGCTTCATCACTTGATGAAACTTTAAAAATTTTTAATAAAGTACTTGGGTGCCTGAGAGTAGTCACTTTTACTTGTTTACTTGAAGGTCCAGTTGTTTGCCACGTTTCATTTCCTATTGAGTCACCACCATCCATCAAAGACTTTTTAACCACAGGACTTACGGGCTCTTGATATGGAACACCTACTGTGGATCTAGTGATAGGAGTTTTTTGAGTTGAGGATGGAGATAAAGTATTTAATAAGCTTGTCATTGTGACATGAGTTAGACCTGAAGATGATGTACTATCTATTTTTGGTAAGAGTATAAGAGACCTTTGATTTGCAGCATCTTTTATGTTTGGCAATTGTCCAGGTGCAGACTGATTTGGCAATGTTTTGGTGCCTCTAACTGTGGTTTTGCTTTGATCAGCAGCCATATGTTTTGACAAATCAGTTGTTAATTGAGTAGGTGCCACCACATCACTATGTGTCAAAGTAGATGAGGCATTCTTTAAGAGACCAATATCCTTTTGTGATGAAGCATGTATAGATTTTCCTGGCACTGACACAGCACTTTGTGACTGAGATTTTGTAATTTCATTCACATACATATTATGTTTATTTCTAACAAGAATAAGTCGTCTTTGCAGGGAAGATGAAGCTGAAACAGGTGTGTGTACAGGGAAACGTGTTTTTGGTGTTGAGGTACTAAGATGCTTTGCAACACTTTGCAAAAGACGTGTTGCACTTCCACATGAAACATTTCCAACATTTTGGTGTCTGAAACTTTTCCCCTGAATATTGGGAGAGGTTTTGCAGTGAGGAGTAGAAGGTTTCAGGCTACAAGAAATCACGGGTTTTTCGATCAACTTCCTCCCAGCAGATGTTATAAATCCTATTATGGGACTAGATACATATGCTGAACTTGAAGATAAGGATTGATGCTGACTTTGAGTCACTTTATTCAACATATGATCATTGATGTTTGAGAGGGTCTGTTCAGCAAAGGGTTTAATTCTGTCACGCTGTGCACCTGGGGCTAAAATCAAAGGAATTGGCTTCGAAGAAAGAGTGGTGTCTTCAGATGATTTGTGGTCATTAGATACAGGACTGGATGATGCAACACTGGATAAGTCATACATTCTGGGTAGAACAGTATATACCTTCTCTTTGGGAAGGGCTGAAATTGGGTCTTGCTGGGATAATTCATTGTCTCTGGTTGTAGCTGAAAATGAGGATAGAGAAGGTAATTCATACCCTTTTGTTAGGGGAGGAAATGACACTGTGTGAGAGGTTTCATAGTTTTGTGATATACTTGGCTTGGTTGAAGCATGTTTTGCTACTAGTGGTGGAGATGCATTATCTTCAAGAGCTGGCAGTGCAGAGTGAAACCCAGTTTCTTTCAACCATTCCTTTGCTTTTGAGGAGTTACAAACTGAACATGCATGTCCACAGGCAAAGACATAGACTGTAATAGACTCATTGTGATCATTGAGTACTCTGTCCTTGCCAGCTGAAGTGGCTGTCTTGGACCTTTTAAGAGGAGGTGAGTCATTCAACTCTGATGTCCTTCTTTTGAAGGAATTTGACAGCTCACTGACATGAAGGGAAGAATTTGGGTTGACAGAATCCTTGTAGGATGGAGCCAAAGAGGAAGAATGACCCCTTTTCAACTTACGATTCTTAGTTCTCTCCTCAATCTTGCACTAAGAGTGTGAAAAAGAAAGAGAATCTTCACATTAACATTGATTTTCATATAAAAGTATGCAAATCACTCTTAAATCCATCACAAAAGGAGGTCATAATAGCATGGTGGCTGCTAAAACCACGAGTAGATTATATATGAAAGTGCTTAAGGAGAACCCAAAAAGAAAGCTTTGACCTCTGGCCCAGATAAGGTGGGCAAAGCAAGATGGACAGAATACTCTTCTAACTACAATGGAGCTAAGCCCAAACAGTCTTTCACACTTGACGGTTCACAAAAGGAGAAAAAAGATTTTTAAATTACACATAATTTTTATTTCCGATGTCTATTTGGAGTAAAGATATTTTGAAACAAATCTATGAGCAGTTTTAATTGGACCTTTTGGCTTTTTTAGCCAGTTGAATTCCAGGATGAAGTCATTTTTCGAGCAGCCTTTACTGCTGACTCTACTTCCTGTCAGGGCTCTTCATTACTTTTATTGTCATCTCATCATGCCGTGGAAAGCTTGGTCAAGTATACAGTATCTAGATCTAGAGTTTGGAAAAGAAAAAGAGGAATAGACGGAGACCGCCTCTTTCGCTCACACAATCTACTAATACATATTATATAGCCTCAGCGTTTCGTTTTTGCATGAGAATAAAGACTGCATGAGAGGGAGAGGCGGTCTCTTTCTATTTGCCTTTCTCTTCTGTTCGGAGAATGGGCTCCAGACTAGTATACACAAAGGGCAGTAGAAAATCCTGGGTGGTTAGCTTGGAGCAAGTTTCGGGTTTGATGACCAATGTTAGTGTGCTGTTTATACAGAGAGAGAGAGAGAGAGAGAGAGAGAGAGAG
>JAOYNN010173131.1:0-11004 GCA_025770095.1 Goniobranchus kuniei
TATATAGTCGTTTTATCTACTTGTCTTTTTGTGCCGTCTGACAAACGGTAAGATCCGAGAGGTCCCTTCTCCTGTCCCGTCTTCATAGTTGGGTGGTATAATTTTTTTCTATAGATCTATTTTACGATGACATGACATTCATCCTTGAAGACGACGTGCGGAAACGTGGTCTCAAAATATGTACGTAGTCATTAATTTTGACGAGAGTGAAATAAGAATTTGGTTCTTGGAAAACTGGATACCATAAATGGACACGATTTATGGAGACTCTTTGACTACCACCGGGATATTCTTCCTCTCTCGGCCTATAGATCTAGATCTAAACTCTACTAAAAGCCGACGAAGATAATGAATCCCTACGTCAAAGGATCTATTTACACAGTATTATTTATTGCAGTAACAGAGGCGATATATCGAGCTTTTAAGATGCATAGAAAAGCGGTGAAACAGAATTTTATTGAAAACGAAAGTGAAAGTAGACTGAGCTCTACTTTTCTCAAGGTACTGTTTTTTCCTGATGAAAATGTAGCCTGTCTTGATAGTTTCACACGTTCTGGTGGCTGTTTGAGACAGGATTGTCGGTTTTCACATGATGGAACCTCTCTCAGTGAATTGTATCGGCTTCTGATATCTTGTAAGCAGAGCCTTGACATCTGTGTTTATGTCATTACATGCAGGGACTTGGCAGCTATCCTCATGAGACTTCACAAAAGTGGAGTCAAAATCAGGATTATTACAGACAGTGATCAGCTTCAAAGTTCTTCATCTCAGATATGGTGTCTCCGTAAAGAGGGTAGATCTAATTTTATATGTCCTGCTATCAAGAACACATATATAGATATATAATTTTTCTTTTTCATTTCAGAGATTCACCTTGGGAGCTAGTTGAGTCTCATAAGAAAGATGACAGAGCTCTGTAACATATTAAATGAATAAATTATAAATTAAGAACAAATAAAAAATTCCTAAAGAGAATTGAAATGGGGAAACTTGATGGAAAAGTAATCTCTCTAAGCCACAGAGCCAGCACAGTGTTAGCAGAAAATTAGACATGAACATTTGCCAGATTGTCAGTGTCACTTATGTTGAGTCCACATCACTGGCAATTCACAATACATGCAGTCGCACCCATTTTTTTTTACATTGTTAGAGATAGAAAGTTTTATAAAGGATCATTGCCAAGGACCCAACTCCAGACTTAGCATTGTTGGGTTTCAAATGACAGATCTCTTGGTCACAACAGACATTAAATTACTATTACTAAGCCTCTCACATTCTGTCAAAAGCCTGGAAAAGAAACATCTCTACAAATTGCATCACTGTGAGATGTCCGGACTAAAATCTTTCGAACTCCTCTATCTTGTGGGAAAATTTAGTGTTGCATGCAGTATTCGAAATTTGAATCATATTTCTTCATTATATGCCTCAAACTGTACCAATCTAACCATATAAACAGACTGGATATAATTTTATAATGCAATATCTCCAAAAGCACACAAATTCAATTTGTAATGACTGAGGCTCTAAATTTCAAGTAATCAAAAAATAAAACCCATATGATTAAATTTTTAAAAAATTTAAGTCTAACAACTGGGACAAAGTGTCATGTCCAAAATCTCCCTGAAAAATGAATGTTATATTAAGTTGTTCTGACAGGATTGTGTTTGCTCTTTGTCATGGCGCAGTTTAGTCTGTGGGAAAGGCTATTTGCATAGATTTCCTCACCCCACTCAGGTATTTGAGTACCCAACCATAGGCAGAGGAGGATCTTGTATGGTAGAGCAAGTACGCCTGTACAATGGGGCTGAGTCAATATATGCACGCAATTGCGTGCACATACCACCACAACTACTGTACTGTGTACATTCTGTTAGAATCTGCTATGCACACAATTATGTGCATTCTATGCACGTGTATATGCCTCTAAAATTGCTAAACACACGCAATTACGTGCATGCCATGCTGAAGTTGCTACACACATACAAATGCATGCATTTTGTCCAGAATTTTCTGCATGTATTCCGTGCAGAATTTGCTATACGCATGCAATTGCTGCATCAGAGATCTTTTTCCAGTAGATAATGGGAGACCATACCCACACTCTCTGTCAGGATAAACAATGACCTGTCATGCTTCTCAGAGCAGATTATCAGCCATAAAACATCAGAAGACCTGATTACGTTAAGACCCGTTGCCATGGACAGAGAACAGTGGAAGATCCTTTCCTTGAAATTCAGAGAAGCAGCTTAGGTGGCCTTGTCCTTACTCAGGCAGCGACACAGTTGTAAGTCATGTCATTTATATAATGAAAGAGCAAGTTGATTTGTAAGTAATAACAATATTCTGAAAACTCTCTAAGATGTTCATATATTCATCTCACATGCAAACATTTCAAAAGAAATAACCAACAGAAAGGTTGAGCGTTTTCCACACTTGTCGTATTGGATTCTGATTCGGCCTTCAGACTGTTACATAATATGAAAAATATATGAAAATATATTTTTTAATCTTCTGGAACTGGATTTTTTAACATTTCAGCTGAAAAAACAGTAAAACTTGGTTATAATCGGACCGTCCGGACCAGCTGTTTTCCCCTGTTATATCCATTATCTGGGGTTTCTACAGGCAGGTCCCTACTATTGCATCCTCGATGGCAACTTTCTGATCCAGGGAAAACCCTTTTCCTGTTACTGGTAGAAGCCATGCTAAATTTGAAATAACGATAAAAGTGAAAGAAACATTTCTGCCTGGCACCTCCTGCCTCCTCGATCACGAGTGGTCCGTGGTGTGTGTATTGAATGAGCATAGTTTGTATTGGTGTGTGAAATAAGTGTGCTTGTTGACAATGCAGCCAGCACACCAGTTCCAGTCAGCCACCCGCTCAGTGGGCCTCTAGCTAGTAATCACATAGGCCTAGTCACACCTTGCCTCGCAATCTAGACTTGCAATCTGTCAATGTTTGTTCAACCATGGGGCAGCAACTCACCACGTGAGAAGAGAAGCATCCTCATAGTGGGCAATGTATGGGGTGCACCGAGTGTGTGTTTGTATATTTGTGTTTAGGCAAGCAATCACATTCGAACTCACAATAGGGCGAAATGCCTTTGTTGAGACATATGACAGATCGCATACAACTTTGCATGCAGAGGTTTCCCTGTTATATACGAGTCAGCGCAAATTGTGCCTTGTTCTAGCCCAGGTTCCAATTACTTAAACTTATAGAGAGAATAAACGGGGATTTGATTTGTCACTGTTATCCATGTTCCTGTAATAACCGAGGCCGTTATAAATGGACTCGACTGTACGAGACATCCAGAAAGTTTGAAAATTAAAAGAACAGTTGTGCAGACTCCATGAAGGTTTCTGAACTTCTTGTCTCTCATTTTTGTATCACACAACATACATGTAGAGCAAATCAATGGTGTTATAATGATTTCAATGCAGGATGAATATAACACCAACAGGTTTCAAATTCAAATATGTGGCTTCATGCAGGGAACCGTTGCACTGATCGGTGATTTGCTTGGATGTTGCAATTGACTATTAAAAGTATGCATCTTAGATGTATCACACAGTGTCCTATTTTCAAGCATAACACACATTTTGTGATTGTTAGGCGTCTGGTGTTAATAACTGAAAGATTTTTCCTGCACAAAAAAAGTACAGTATGTTCGCACCAGGTGGCATCAACATTTTGAGCTCTACTGATTTTTATGGATTGTTATTGTAAGTTCTGTGGGTATCTTATAAAAATGTATACTCATGTGTACAGTCTTAAATCATGCATCTTACTGTGTTATTACCAAGGACTTTTGTTGAATAATTTGGTTTTAATTTAAAGTTTTCAATCTTAATTTTGTTGTTCATAGAGTAGCTGTGAAACTAGTGCCAGCATGCTTTGTTTATTGTTTAATTTGATATTCAGTAGCCCATATATCATACAATCACAAAGTTTTTGTCAAACTTTTTGACATCAAAAGCATTGACAGTTTGCCATTTGACTTACAGCTCAATATATATTTTGCAATAATCATTTTATGCCTAGCCCTCGCAATGGACTGACCAGCAGCGTTGGCTCTTGCACTTAAGAGAAAAAACCACAAATTTTGCGGTTTGCGAGAAAAAAAAAATCACCATTTTACATACTCAAAATATTGACATGAATACAGGACATCAGTATTGTCCATATACGATCAAAAAGATTTCAAAAAATTTGGAACGAAAATATAAGAACCTAAATACATACATGTAGTCTAATGATCTTAAAGATGATAATGCTGATGGTGGGGCTATTGAGTAAGGACGTTGCGCATTGTATCATTATTTATTTACTTCTGTGATTTTGTTTAGTAGAATGTGTTTGCTTATCCGTATCATTTACTGGTACTCATAATGCTGTGTAAAGTGCATACGGAGCAATGCAACTCAGTGAATCGTCATACCTGTTATGTTGAAAACCGATTGTTAAATCTTTTCATTAAGCACAGTGCTCCCAAAGACCATACACATGCCACATTCTGTGCAATTTACTACGGAAGTTAACTTGTGCTGTAGCCTACCTCTGGTTTTGATGAACGTTACATTTGCACACATTGGCGTGCTTATAGAAAATTATGATACCCTCCATGCATATAGACACTCCTGTAAAGTGGCTGCATCTATGAGTACTCCATATGGAGTTGAGAAGCAATGTGGTTGGAAAAGGCCTGTTGAAGAACACTTGTAAAGTTTTATCACTTTAATAATAAAAATAATATTGTTAATAATAATAATATAAAACATTTATATAGCGCACATACAAAGTTATAAAACATCATGCTCTGTGCGCTTTACAAGTTAAGAATATCATTACAACATCATTAAACATTATGGCATGAATAGTAAAAAGTAACAATAAGATGACATTTCATGAGTATGCTTTCATGAATGATTTAAATATTTCAAGGCTAGGGGAAAGGCGAACATATTGTGGAATTTCATTCCATAAACTTGAACCAGCAAAGGAAAAAGATCGTTCACCAAAGGTTTTTGAATTTGTTTTTGTTTTATTCAATAGTTTGTCTGAGGATGATCTTAAGTTAGGGATGGGGATATTTCTTTCTTTTAAGTCTTTTAGATACTGGGGGGCTTTTTGATCAAGACAATTTAAACAAACGGAGCAAATTTTATATTTAATGCGCTCATTACCTGGCAGCCAGGAGTTCCTTCAAAACTGGTGTTATATGTTCTGATTTTTTCTTTCTTTTAATCACCCTGGTGCATAACTTTGAATCTTTCGAAGTTTCGCTATTTTGTCTACAGTAATACCGACCAAAAGACAATTACAATGATCTAGAGGAGACGAAATGAGAGTTGTTACTAATTTAGTTGTAACGTCTTCAGTGAGAAAATTCTGAACACTTGATATATATGTATCCAACGCGACTTCAGAGGACAGATTGACTGTTGTTAATGTTGGCTTATAACAAAAAGTATACGTATTTGTGGTATGTCATGATGAAGGCTAAAAGGTATAATATGTAAATTCTATTATTAAGCAGCACTTTTCAAATTTTTATAGTTTTTCCCAAATTGTGTGAATCTCAATTATTTCTTCAATTTTTTTCTTTAACTAGGCATTCCAGTTCGGACCAACAGCTCATCTTACTTCATGCATCACAAGTTTACAATCATTGACAGAAAAATCCTCATCAATGGATCTTTCAACTGGACCCATCAGGCCGTCACTGGCAATCATGAAAATGTTATGGTGACTGATGATGATGCAGCTACTTCATTGTTCATTTCAGAATTTCAGAAATTGTGGGAAAACTTTGGGGAAAATTCTTTGAAACATTAGTCATCCTAATTTTAAAAAATTCTAAATTGTCCATTTATGTAATGAAGGTAAGAGTCTGAGTAAAAAAAGAAGTCAATGGCTCAGGAAGGTACATAGTATGTTTTATGACTTGAGTGTTCAACTTTTATTACCTTTAGGCAATTGGCTCATAGAAACCAGTGTTACCTGTATGTACGCACACAATTAATAAAATAATAATAATACATGTAAAGGGAACTTAACATCTTCCCTACTTTACTATAAATTATTAAACATATTTTTTTTCTTCAGGGTGTACTTAAAGAGAAGAGGTTTGGACTAAGCACAAATTGTTGTGACACATCAAAACCGACACACAGTACAATTCGGACTATTTACATTGATAGAGACATGTACAGTATGTACCATAAAAATTTCGAAATGCCGTGGCTCATCAACGGTTTAATGAAATTGAAACATCTTAAAGGCGCAACAAACGTTCTTCAAGGGCAATTTGTTTGACACAAAACACTTGCAACTGCAAACCAAAGAGAGTTTCTTAAAACGAAAGCTGTGCAACCATGTCATTTTAAAACTGAATTGAATGTGTTTGATAAAGGCAATCATTTTTTAAATGCCAGTCAAATGATCTTTAAAGCATGAAGACACTTATGAGAGTGAACGTAAACATTGAACGGCAAAAGGAGACAATAAAATCAACATCCATGGTTTTATGTTGTGAGTTTTTTTATATCGTGTTCAAAGTGCTTTCCCTTCCTTTGCAAATAGAGTTTAATGCGTCATTCAGAGTTCTCAATTTTTCAGCGGCAAATTGCACGGGTCATGCCTCTCACCACTCACTTTATCTCATCCTTCAGTTCCAAAGCATTTGTGGAAAGTGCGAATACTTGATTCTTTATATGACCCTACAAGAAATAATCAAGAGGGTTTCAGATCAGGGATGTGGGGTGTTCATATGTTGTCTGCCATCGTGAGAGCACTCTATTTTCAAAGTTGTCACTCAGCATTTGAATCGTTTAATTTGCAGTGTGGAGTCGCTGGTCGCTCCATTTTGATAAAACCATTCGTTTATAAATTTCAATCCCTTTTTTCTGTAGAGTTGGCTATAGATGTTCGAACGCTTGCTCTAAAATTAGCCCAGTCTGCATTGACCATTTTACCGTCCAGGTTCCCGAAGGAAAAGGCTCTATTTGGCACAGCCATAATTGAGAAGAGAAACATACCCAAAAATACCAAACCTCTGCAATCTTATGTGACTTACTGACTGAGTGGAAAAACCAAACCATATTTAGGGAACAAAATGCCTATGGATGGATTACAGGTCACAGTTGGAATTTTTCATTTTCGTCACTCACCAGTCATTTTTTTTATGGCCTTTTGGAATGGTACACTTTTTTTATGGTACACCCTGTTACACATTATTATTTGTGTTGCTTATGAAAGAACTAAATCAATGGAGAGCAATGCCTCTAATGCCAAAATATAGATCCAAGCAATTTACTAAAATTCTGTTATCATATGTGTCGAAAGCTGTGTCAATTGTCAACATTGTTTAAAGGCAAAAACAACGAAATCGTCATACCGCTAAAAAACGCTAATAAATACAACTTTCAGACTCGAACATCCAACAATAACTTCAAAATACCAAAATCCAGTACAGTCTGTGGAACTACCTCCCCCACTCGATAAAAGAAACAACAAATTCAGGCCATTTTAAATCTTTATTGTACAAGACCACGAGTGTCTTCAATGACTGAAGTTGTGGTCTTTACTGGATGAAGAAGAAGAAGAAGCTGCTGCAAGGGCAAGCAGGCCAAAAAAACCAACTCCTTTCCTTCATCAAAAGCTCAGCTACTTTCTTTTATATCATGCTGATTGAAAATTCTCTTTAAAAAAAAAAAACGTTCAGAAGTTTGAAAGATCTGTTCCCCTTGTACATGTAATAGCTAGATTAAAATCTATGAAATTTTTGCGGTAAAAAGATATGTTTCTGTATGTAGTTGCCGAATTTCTTTTCATTTGAATGATTCTTTATAAAGAACATTTTGTCAGCCACCCCTAAAATCTTTATATCTTACGTATTGCACACGTCTACAAAATATGTTTACATGGACACATAAAATTTGAAATTATCAAGCAAATATCTCCCTCTTGCCTGTCTTTTGTTTCTTACCTTTTCATCTCCCCTCACTTGAAACTCTTATTCTCTTAAATGGTTTTAAGTGTAATGTCTTTATCATGCGCCCCATAGAGCGCCTGCTAACACCAATATTTGAAGCAATTTTTTGAAGCGATTAATGAATCTGATGATTGTCTTCTTGAGACGCAATTGCCTCCTCTACATAAGCAAAATGATGTTCTTTGGTAGCCATATATCTGCCTTCTTCCACTACTCTACCTTAGATTTTTTTTGATGATCCTGTGTGAAGGATTTTCTTACTACCCAATTGTTTTACTCCAGCATTTGTTTGGAAATTCCTTCACAATCCGTGCACCTATTGAAACCCTCTTTGCAAAACAAGCTTCGATCACGGCCTTATCAGTACATTTAGAACCTTGCTTGGTTCTAGCCCATTTTATTGGCTGAAAAGTATCCAAAATAGATCTTGATCTTTATCGATATTGAACAGTATTTCTAATTTTATATGTGTTCTTGTTTCGTTAGCTGAATTACATGATAATAAAATTCATGTAGGCTAATGTGTTGGGACTCGTCTGCTGATGAATCTAGCATTTGTTTTGTTATTGCAGGGGATAGTGCTGAGAGGTTTACATTAAAAATTTTAGGTAATCAGAAAAATCCAATTTTACATGATGGAACAAAAAATAACCAGCTCATTAAGTACGAGGCCTAGTTCAAAGCTAATGTTAGAATGGGTAACATTTCTTGTATGTGACCAGTATGTACGATATTAAGATTTTAAGGGTGGCTGACAAAAAGTTCTTCATGTATATTGTTGAAATGAAAAGAAATTTGGTACATGCACTACAAGGAAACACCTTTTTAGCAGTTTCATACATCTAGCTTTTACCAATAAGGAAATGTGATCTTTCAAACTTCGGAACTTTTGTTTCCCTCTCTACGCGAGATAATAATAATAATAGTAATAATTGCAACCCTACCACCTGTTCTGTATTTGTTATTCTCTGTGACATATGCACCCACTTGATAGAATTTCTTGTTTTGTATCACTTTTGGATTTAGAAAAATGGAAATGATGTCTGCATCCATATCCAATATATGACTTCAGTTCAGTACTTCAAAGCGTTTTGCTGCAACAAGTTCTTGAATTAAAGTGGAGAATGTGTAGGTCGATCTGGTATGGAAGATGTTAATTTTTTTGTGCTTGGCTTGTCATTATTTACAGATTGTCAACATTCTTTGACATTTATGTACATGTATGTAGTTCATTAAAAAAAAATCAAACTGCCATGCTTTGTTAGAGAGTTGACAGTCTCATTATATTTGACTCTCTTGACACCCTCTTAGCATTCAGCAAGATGGTCATTTAAGTGGTGTTTATGTTATTTGTTGTGGGTAAACAAGATAAGCTGAGTGTGAGCACAGACTAGAAATGACCAGATGGCACAGCAAGTGCAAACATTTGTGACCACTGTGCTAACAAAATTGAAATTAAATCAGATCTTATGGGAGTAAACATAAGCACGTAGCTACATTGGTGAAAAGAAATTATGAAGAATTTACTGTGAGTGTAACTCTCGCACACGGGAAGTTTTAATATTTGTGTTCCTTCATTCCTCTATCAATTTACCTAAATGAAAAGTCTTTGCTGAGCCAGTATTATTTCTGAAATCACTGTCCTGTCTGGTCATTTCTAGTCTGTGGTATGAGTCAATACACATGGTTTTGTGTTTCAAATTACAGTTTGATCTTTACAATTAATTATAATTGTTCATTGTTATTGATTCCATTAATGTTGACACATATTGAATTTGACTGTGATTGTGATTGTGTGCTCTCACTGATGAGGTCTGTGACCAATAATTGCACAAAGTGTTGCCTGTGGCATCATCTGTGTCGCTCGTTTCCTCTTATTTACATATTGCTTTTGTGTTGACAACAACACAATATTGCCATAGATGTAAGAGCTTCATAAACATCTGGAAGACACAAGGACAGAAAAGAAAGTGAAAAAAATCAGTCTATTAATGCCTCTGCTTTAGACCATAGATGACATTTGACTATATGCACAATGAACCTTACATGGCAACTTCAGGAAAGTGTGATCAAAACCAAACCTCAGTTAATCCTTCATTCTGTAAATTTACACATTGTAAAATCAAATGCATAGCATTAGCGTGTCCCACAACATAATACTTTAAATTTAAACAGCTACTCAGTGATGTCCACTTAAGATAAACTCCTTCAGACCGATTAGGGAGATTATCTTAACCATTTCCAAGGGAAAAAAAATCATTTCATTCAACAAAATGAGTAATGGTTAAAAGTCTTTGTTACCTAGATCTAGATCCAGTGAGGCTTTGTGACCTTCGCATCCCACAGAGGAAAAGGATAGGGAAAAAAGGATGGGGTGACGAGGGAGAATCCAAGTAAGAAATGGTCTCATGGGCGTACAAAGTCCACCCACCCACTGGCCATCTTGGTCCTGATGCCTGGAAACCGGCACTAATGAGGTGAAGGTAAATTTCGTTGACTGAAATTGTGAACAGTATATATTAGATATCTGGTGGCCCCCCAAAAACGTCTCTAAATTTAGAAGATAATAACTTTATCATTTTATATCCAACTCACCTAAAAATTAGCAATCGTATTGAACAAATAATTTTGTATTCATATGCAAAATTTCAAAATGATCAGTGAAATAGAATGGTTACAATGTATGAGTGGAGGAACATGATCGCCAATGTCGGTTTCAGACACGGTACCTAAAGAAGATGAAGTATTATTCGGGTGGATTCCACCTAAATAATACAGAGGTGGGGTGTCTGTTTTTATTTAGGTGGAAAGATTTTTCACCACCTAAATAATAGACCCCCCACTGCTGTATTATTTAGGCGGAAAGATTGTATCCAGTGTGTAGTTAGTATGTAGGGCCTACATGTGTAATAAATAATAAATTAAATATTACACTGTAAGGAGCACAATTTATAGGACTACACCACATGCATCTATAAAAAAAAAATCATCATAATGTACCCTTGAT
>JAOYNN010173242.1:0-16769 GCA_025770095.1 Goniobranchus kuniei
AGAGAGAGAGAGAGAGAGAGAGAGAGAGAGAGAGAGAGAGAGAGAGAGAGAGAGAGAGAGAGAGAGAGAGAGAACTTTTCATTGTACTTTCATCCCTTTCAATATCCTAGTTTGTATGGGTCATAATAAAGCCTGCTCATATTTCATTATGCTCAGAAATACATTCCATGTTGGGCACTGTATCTGTTGAGGATTTTATGGAAGTTCTTTAATTGATTCTAATCTCTTATTGATTCCAGGGCAGACACATTGTTTGAGCTGTGGAATAAGTATGAGCCGAGGCTACCACCTCAGTACTATCAGGGCAAGTTATTGGAAATTGGTGACTTCTTGGTTACTATAAAGGTAACCAATGATGTTATTATGTGTAAAAATTGTTTTGTTTTATGATGAGGTAATAACGCTTCCTCAAGATTTTTGGCTGCATCTGTCCCATATCTGATTATGTGCCATTGTCTAGACAAGCTGAAAAGATCTCACATGTAAATACTGGTGTTCGTATATATAAAGATTATTGGGATCTTCTTTCTTTCTTTATTTTCTTCTTAGAGAGGGGGTAGCAGAAAATGAGAAAGGGGTGGAGACGCGTTGTTAAAAATTTTATTCGGTGCTTAAAACAAAAACAATTTAAAATGAAGCAAAACAGGAAAGGTTATTAACCACAGTTTCTTTTCTTTAATTTATTGGTTTTCTCCCCCTCTTTCCACCCTTCTTCTTCACCTTCCTCCTCCTCCCTTTTATTTTTCTTCATCTTTTCCTTCATCCTGTTATCATTACTATATTATTTTTCTTTGATTTCCTTTCCATCCCTTTTACGATGAGGACCGTAAGATATAATTGTCTTATGTTAATGCTTTCTTTTGTTTTTTTCCATGAAGGAATACAAGATTGCCCTTTGGCAGTGCTATGAAAGATACCTGCAGACATTTGGAGATGTTAATGTGGAGGAAATTTCTGATGTTGATACATTTAGAACAACTTTTTTTCCTGGAGGTTTTTCTGCTGAAAATGCAGGACTTACGGTGTGTGTTTATTTCTTTAGATTTTTTTGGTCTCATGACAAATCATCTGCATGTACAAATCAATATCTTATCTACTATAATAGGGAAGCAGCCTCTGTTTGTTTGTTTATTTGTTTGTTCATTAACTCCTTGTAGTGCTTTGGTGATAGACCCCATAAACATAGATGTTCTGATAGCGTATCACTCTATGTACTTGGGTACTATTATTCCTTTTTAAAAACAAAACAAAAAACCAACGCAAAACCCAAACAAACAATCCTTTTTTTTAGGGTTAGAGTCAAAGCCAGATGGAGGAATGTGAAATCATTTTTTAATGGTTTCTTTATTAAGGCAGCATACCATTGAAGAATATATATATACATACATATATATGAAGTTGAGTCAGAGCCAACTTGAAATGCAAAGGGCTTTTTTCCACTCAAATCCACAACAAACAATCATATTTGGGAGATATTTTTAAAATACTTTCATTGGTTTAGCAATTTGATACCGATGGTCCTTCAGGAAATGAATGGGAAGGTTAATTGTTTAAACCATTTCATTTTAAAAAGTTGCTTCTTTGAATTTTCAGAGCAGTTTCAAGCACTCATTTGAAAAGGCATTACAATATCTTCTTTGAACAGCCTTTCTTAACATAGAATGTCTCATTGAAAAAAAAAAATTGATAAAGGGTAAAAACAGAACTAAACACCAACAGTTCTCATTGGAAATGAATGGGAAGATTGAACGTTTAAATCATTCTATAAAACTTATTAAAATGTTTTCTCAACAGTTTCGAGCCCTCATGGGAAAAAGCATTTCGATGTACCAGGTGGTTCGAATGAGTGATCCTAAGCTTCAGAACAAACAGTCCATTGAACGATGTGTACAGATACTCTCTTTTCTCCGGCTGGTCACACAAGTCGTTTTGCCCAAGGAAGCTCTTTGTTGGTTGGTCTACAATGGTGAGACTGCGTTTATTTTAATTTTGCCTGTATGTCTGTAGACATTTATAGGGGAGGTGAGGGACACCCATTCTAGTCAAATAAAGCCAAAAAACCGTCATCGCCAATTACAGACTTAGGCGTTTAGAAAGTTTCAGGGAATATGAATGATATAAATTTCTACAAAAATTTACATCTTGTAATAAAGCCAGCTTTATTTGCATTTAATTTTTTAGTTTTTATAAGGTCCTATGTCTTATAATTATCCTTCAAAGGCCCTATTATATTTTTTGGTTGTTTGTTTTCTCATTAATTAAAAACCCAACAACTCCACTACATTTCAGGAACTGTCCATATCTACAGTATATCCCGCCATCTAATGTCCTTGGGTCACTCTTCAAGAGTAAGACTATTTTCCTCATTTATGGATGACAACTTAGTTTCATGATCAAATGACTTTTATGCTTCCTAAGATTGGTTAATTTTGTCATTGCTGTTAATTTCATCTACCTTTCTATTTCCAGGTTCTCATATTAATTTAAGATGTTAATTAAATCAAATTATATTGTTTTTAAATTGTTGTTGAATTTGAGGAGCAAAAGAGTTTGATGATATCAATCTTTCGTGCATTTTAGTTTTGGAATTCAAGAGCACCTTGCCCTCTCCTATTGAACTGTTTAATATCAACTCATCATTTTGTTCTTCCATACTGAATTTTGATCTTTCCTTCATCAACTATGCCTCTGAATTATTGCCCTTTGGTTTGTCTCTCACATCAGGTCTTGGAATTTCTCCTGTGGGCTTCTATGTGCATGGAAACATCGGTGCCACTCCTTGCCGTCAAATACCTAGCATGGCGTGCTACATTGTACACTGCAGTGTGCCAATGTTACTATGATTGCAAAGCTGGGGACCAAGCAGAGGTTAGTTCTTTTTTGTATTTTTAGCTAAGGATTAACAAAGTTCTTCTTCTGTCAGCTTATTGTGAGCTGAGATTAAAAGGGTTCTATCTGCACATTTTGCAGTTCTGAGAAAAATGGCCTCAAAGTGATAATCACACACAGAAAACAAGAGAGAAAAGTTTTTGATGATCCTTTAATGCATATGCAGATAAGATGTGCAGAGCATAGAAAAATTGTGTAGCTGCTGTTGAAGGTAGATAGAACCTTTCTAACCTACAAACTCTATTATTACCCAAACTGCAGATAGAACTCTTTTAATGTCACTTAACGTTATCCCATCCCATTAGTTATCCTATTTGGACATGTCGTCTCTGTAAATATTCCATCATTTTTATATTCTAATAAAGTTGATTAATTGCTTTGCTATAAAGTGGCCTGGTAGCTCAGTTGGTAGAATGGCTGACTGCCATGCGAGGTGGCCCGAGTTCGAACCCAGCCGGGCAGTGGATTTTTTTTCGGGGCCCCCTGTTCACCCAGCAGTATAAATGGGTAGCTAGATCTTTCTAGACTTGGTGGAAGTAAAATCGGCGTGGAAAGCAATGGCAAACTACCACATTATGCCGTATGCCTAGAATAATTAGGGCTCTACCTCTAATTCTCCTACACTCAGTCATGGGTAGGGGACTAACTTTACTTTTTTTTATCGCATTCACAAATGTTCTGTATATCTAAAACGTGTGTATAATATGTCATAGGAACATTATGCAATCTGTATAGATGTAAGAATATTAACTTTTTGACACTATAGTCACTTCTAAAAAAAGCCCCAATAACCTTTGGTAAAGTATCTCCCATATTGACCTACCATAAAAATTAGCCCACACTGATAAAAGTCATATACATATCACTGACACCAACCGAACAATTGGACCTATGAACCTTAACTTGAGAGAAAATGTGAGGACAAGAGAAAGCAACCAAAGCAGACCAAAAAAAAACCCAACAACAACAACAACAAACAAAAAAAGAAGATTTTTGGCACCCACAGTCACAATTTTATGAGAACTCAATTGCTACTTGTGAAATACATGCATGTAATACTAGCTTCAATGATATCTCTATTTCTCCACTGTTCTAACATTAAGAATAACTACCTTCAATTCATGAAAATTAAAGAGGACAGGGTTTAATGAACAATATTCCACTCGGTCAAATACATGTACTTAGACGTCACATAAATGCTCTAGACAAGAAACATTAAACCTGTCAGTTTCAACTATTAAGAACACAGACAGTTACAAGAGCCATTCTCATGGGAATAAGCAGACCACACACACATAAATAGGTAAAAAGAGAGACATTTGTTGGTAAATGATGAAAACCCAAATCTATCACTTTAAAATTAGGGGGAAAAAACCTTGATGTCTTACAAATGGCTTTCTACATTAATAATATGACTTTTAAGGGAGGGGATGGCTTCCTCATGGAGGAAACAATTGTGGTATGAATCATGAACAATGTTAATAGATGGATTGAAGTATCTAAAATATTACTTAAACTACATATTATATGCTTCCAAAATTAATATGGCTTACAAATTTGTAACTATCAGTATCCATTGTGAACACTAACCTATCTTTTGCAGATGCTTCCAAATCTAAACTCATTGCTGTCATGTTGGATTCATACATCTGACAGGTAATCTGTCCTCTGATGGCGCGTCAGATGAATATATCCAACAGTGTTTAGATAAGGTTATCAAATAAAAGAAGCATGTCATGAAGGGAGATCACTCTTAAATGAAAATATAATTACATATTATTTATGTTGTCTATCAGGAGACAGGAGAAACAAAACAAACAACAACAAAATTTCTATGGACCATAAAAAAAAAAAAATGTTACGCCTGATTAGAAAAAGGCCAAAACACTGCGGAACAGGGCATTCGCATGAGCCAGGGACATGTGGCTGCAATGATTTAAGGAAGCTATTGTAAGACCCTTATCAAGAAATCATCAGCAGATTGTGAGCTGCTAAAGCATTATGGTTAATCTAGTCTGCATACTGACCACATCACAGCACAAAAATGGTTTTGATTCACGTTGTTAATGACAGTATACAACATCTTTCAATTTCAAAAGTAAAGCAAACACTAAACATATCAAAAAGTTTAAGATTCTTTGCAATATATGTAAATGTCTTAACAATCCATAACCATTGTATTTACAAGAAGTCATAAGTGCTTACCATCCTAGTAGTGTCTTAAGCTTTCAAATTTGCTTTCATTGAATATGCCTCGTCATAACTCTCCTTTTTTAGGAAGGTATTTTTGCACCCGAAATTTTGAAAAAAGTTCTCTTTTAATACAACTAAAGTTGCTTTTTTTCACAGACACTTAAAACAGACAGCATCTTAGAATTGAATTGTTTCACAAAGTTGTCAAAGCTATCTGAGTTGATATCTGGACAAACATGCAATTCAGACTTTCATAATGACAAAAGAAAAATGCAGAATGACATAAATTCAAAAGGTAACTAAATGGAGCTACATTAATATATCGGGACAGTAATGACAACAAATGAAAAAGAGCCCCCATTGTGAGTTATCATAATCAACTGTACTCACAGATCCAAAATGTTGTTTGAAGCCTTCACTTCCAAAAGTTCAAATTCCAATGAAGAAATTATTACTGACAATGTTCATGTTCTAGGTGCGATGAAAGCAGTCCGTTAAAATGAAAAAACAAAACAAAACAAAACTTTCAAAATGAATTCTAGGAAATTCTTTAAAATATGACATGATAAGGCTAAACAAAACTTCTGTTTATTCTATTTATTTGAAACTAAACAAGGGTGGGTAGTCAATGTTAGTAGTAAATCATTGACATATAAACTGAATATGAATAATTGTCTCTCCAACTTCTTATGCAAGTTTGTTTAAAATGGATGAGTGTGCATATAAAGTAAAGAGTAAAGATGGCAAAGACATTTATGTAGCGCATATTCCATGGTATAGCCATGCTCACGGCGCTTTACAATGACATTTTACTCCCCTGACCAACAGCAACACAGAACATTTAGAATAATACTCGTAGCCTGTTAGGCGCGAAAACATTTTGTTTTTGTACAGAGACAACGTTGTCTTAACAGCCAAGTACTCATTCACACCTGAGTCGAGTGAGGTAAGCAAAGAAAAGTGCTTTACCTAAAGCAACAGCACCGATGACTTGCGGTTATGAGCCTGACTGCCCACAGTCATGCATGCTTGTACTGACCATAGTGAATGCCGCTTGACTCTCGACTCGTGCCGAGATGTGATCACCACTTAGCCACTGATGCAGTGTTAATCTAAAAGATGACACTTCTTTCAACACAGAAACAAGGGGGAAAAAAGCCACCCAAAAAACCATGGATGGCAGGTTTCGGTAGAGAGCAAACATTTTCATCACTACAGTTACATGACATAGTGTATGTATATTAAAGGTAAATTTTGTTCCACATAGAAGCCAGTTTTTAGATGAATCAGGTACTTACTCTGAGACTTCTTTGGTGGCAACCACTGTAAGGATCTGCCTGTTCACTCTGATAGAAGATTGTGGTTCAACTGAAGAACAAAAATAAAAGAAATAGAAAGAATCACAAGCATGCAGATTTGAAGTGATAGGTATAAATGAAGAAAATTCCTTACCTGAGACTGGAAAAAAAAAGTCCAATGCCGAATTGAGTTTCGTTTCATTACTAAGGTATGCCTAGTAGACTGCTATGATCAAAATGGTTGAAATGACAAACCATCAAGTTTTCAGACGCACTTCAGTTGCATAAAAATTGGGTCTGCAGGAGACTCTATGTAAATCAGTTCTAAACATCCTTGGCTTTCCACTCCTGCCCTAGGTTTGAGCCCAGCTAATGTCTACCTTTAGTTCAATCTCTAAAGCCCATGACTAACTAAAGGTGGTCCAAAATTCTCACATGATAATCCTTGATGGTTGACCGTCTGATTCATGACTTTAATTTCCATAACTGTCATGAAGATTCGAAGAAGCATGCATTTTCAGCATGAATTCTTCTTCAGCCGCGTCGAAAGTCAGGCCATTTTAGATGGAAAATCTCCATCAACTCTCTTTCTCTGGATCCAGAATCTAAACTCTACTTCTTCCTTCATTTTTATACCAATCAGACATGTGAACCATTTCGGACTTTGGAGCTCCTCCAGACGCCAAAATTCACTAATTTTCAAAGTAGGCTTATTCTATATGGAGAGCCTATTTTCATCATATCGTGAAATTAGATTTTGAGGCTATTTTCAAGACATACATTATAGTCCAATGTAATGTCGAGATATCTTTGACCATGTATCCTGCTTCTGCTCTTTCATTTTTTCCACACAAAAGTTTTCACCAGCGATGTCATTGTTTGAGAGTGAGAAATATAATTGCTTCTAATATACTTCTACATCAGGGCTGAGTCTATACGAAAGCAAATGCGTGTACATGCCACCAAAATTACAATATGCACATGCTTTCTGTCAGAATTTGCTATACACAGACAATTGTGTGCATTCGATGCAGAATTTTCTATATGCACGCATTGGTGCATTCTGTGCAGAAATTGCTATATGCATGCAATTGCCTGCAGCACAGATCTTTTGCCAGTGGCTAATGAAGACCATACCCACATCCCCATCGTGATAAACAAAGACCTGTCACGCCTCTCAAAGCAGAATATCAGCATCAAAACATCGAAAGACTTTATTTACGTTAAGACCCATCGCCTTCGACAGATAACAGTGTAAGATCTTTTCCTTGAAAATCAGAGAAGCAGCTGAGGCAGTTTTGTCAGATGATGAGGCGACGACACAGATTTAAGTCATGTCATGTATAAATTGAAAGAGCAAAAATTGTTACGTTGTAAATAATTATAATATTTTGAAAACTTTCTCAGATATATTCATTTCTCATGCAAACATTTCACCCTCCATAACCAACAGAAAGGTGGTACCTTCTCCTCACTTGTCAATTTGGATTCTGATTTGACCTTGAGACTGTTACATAATATGAAAACATATTTTTATATCATCTGAAACTAGATAAAAATAAAATTCAGCTGAAAACACCAGGAAGAAAGTCTATGAACTTCTTATCTCTTTGTTTCTGTATCACACAACATACACGTGTAGAGCAAATAAAAATGGTGTCATAATAATAATATGCAGGATGAATGTAACACCAAGATGTTCCGAATTGAAATATGTGGCTTCATGCAGGGATTCATTGCACTAATATATGTCATGTGGGTGATTTCCCTAGATGTTGCAAATATATTAACGGCTAAAGGTATGCATCTTATATCACATGGAGTCCTATTTTCAAGCATAACAAACATTTTGTAATTGTTAGGCCTTTGGTGTTAAGAAATGAGAGACTTTTCCTGCACAACAAAACTACTGTGTGTTCGCGCCAGGTCGCAGCAACATTTTGAGCTCTCCTAATTTTTAAGGATTGTTATTGTGATTTCTGTGGGTATCTTATAAAACTGTATACTCATGTGTACAGTCTTAAATCGTGCATCTTACTGTGTTCTTACCCGGACTTTTGTTGAATAAGTTGGTTTTGATTCAAAGTTTTCAGTCTCAATTTTGTTGCAAATTGAATCATTATTATTTACTTTTGTGATTTTGTTCAGTCTAATCTGTGGTTTGGTTTGCACACAACGTATAGCAAATTATGATACCTTGCAAGTGATTGTGTGGGTATAACAAATTATGATAAGCTGCACGCAATTGTATGCATATAGCAAATTATGTTGTTGTTTTTTGCTTGCATGCAGCAAATTTTGATACCATGTACGCAGTTGCTTGCGTATTGCATGTGTATAGCAAATTATGATAGCCTGCATGCAATTGCCTGCGTATAGACTCTCCCAATAGTATATACTAGAGTCTAGCTCTAGAACCTAGTTCTACTAGGTTAGATTGGTTGTTATCCTCTCCACTGTGGTACATGTGCATCCAAATGATAAAATAAAATTATCAACACAACCGATCAATGAAATCAGATCAGGCATGTGTGGTTTAGCCATGTGCAGTCAAGCGGTGACTAAGAGGTGTAAATTTATCCAGATACTTGTGATTTAGCACCAACAGATGTTTTCAAGGAATAGGCCTATTCAATATCAATATGAGACCCAATGTAATGACTGGAACAAAGAAGGTATAATATGAATATAAAGTACTATTGAATTGAATTGAATTATGTTCATTGTACATAAAAGACATGATCAGGTTTGTTCAATTTTTTTTTTATATAATGAGATTGCTTTCAAATTTGCAGTGCTGGGTCAGAGGCTCTTGCATCTTACTTTATTGAACTTGAAGACTGCTGACAAAATGTTAGATGTTTAATATCTGTTTAACCCCGCCAGACAGAGTTACCGATGTTTTTGTGATTTCCTATGCTTTATTACTAAATGCTGAGTTTCTGATTTTTCAGTACTTGGGTTACCTTGCTTTTAACTACTTTTGCTGAGGCCAGGCAGTGGGGGAACCAGGTCTGATAGGGGTAAATTATTTGTTGAGACTGGATAAAGATAAGAGTACAGTGGACAAGAAAATATTTTTGTTACTGCTGTCTTTCAAGGGATGCACCTCTCTTAGATTTATATATATGATAATTAGCATTATCCTCACAGTCACTATAGAACTGATAACCATTAATATTGATCTTGTATTACAGGGTGAGTTAATAGATCAAATCAGAATCAAATTGTTTGTTCAAAACTCTTTCAGCATCATGAAATGATATCCACTTCATCAAGGGAGACATTTGTCTCAATGGCATATGATGGCACAGTCACATAGATTACTCTAGAAGAAACATGCTGTTTTTAGAAGATGGTATGTATCAGTTATTTGTTGGGTTTTCTATTATTTTTGTTGTTGTTGTTTTTTTTTGTAATTTGATGTCATTAAAGAAAAGATGAAGATTGGGAATGAGAAATAGGTTAATATGTACAATTGTCGTTGGTGGCGATATCTTTATTAATAAATAATTGAGAACAGCCAACTCCATCTTTTATTTCTCCTTTTAAACGTCACGACATTCATCCATGAAATTTGTCTAAAAATTGGTTACTAGGTCTAGATCTAAAGTACACTCTGGAAATTTTCAATTTCAAACTCAATAAATAACAAATGGATATTATTGATATTTTTCCGATCCATTGATACATAGAATGATTTATCAAAAAGAAATAAAACAATACTATCTTCCCGTTTGCATGTCCAAACTTTTCCTCTGTTCTTTGATTTCGTAAAATTAAGTAAGCATCCGATTCACATAGTTGCAGGCTTTTAATCTGATGGTTTAGGGTTTGATTCCCTTTGTGGTCAGTTTGTTTGTTTTTTTTGTTTGAAGGCAAGGGTTTGTGTAATCTTCTTCCTTTGATTAATTCATTTCCCTTTTCAGAGCAATTACAACATGTGCTTATTTCATTTCTGTGTTATCAATAATTTAGGATAGTTTCTAACAGTAGTGCATTCTTACATGCATTTGGGCAATAACTTTTCAAATTAGTGTTATTTAGTTACTGTAATTGTGTTTGTAATAGAGATAGAGAATGGGTTTGTGTAATTCAATTCATGTTTATTTATATGATTCTCCCTTATTTTAATCACAGGCAAGACTTAAAGAGGATCTGAGAAAATCCTCATGTATTCATCAAGAAATATTCCATTTAATGTTATTTTTCTAGTCTATCATGAGTTGTTATAAAATGCTTTTTTAAAGCTTTTTTGTAATGCCATTCTCATATATTGAATAATTATTTAGAAAAGAATTTCCAACTTTTTCTATTTCTTAAGATGAAACAGGTGACTGCTGCTCTTCTGGGCCACAGCACAGCACCCCTATCAAAGTAAGTGGCTTGAGTCTTCTGAGATATCTACTAGAACATTCATGAAGGGGATTTTTGCTTTAAAAAAATATAGCATGCAACAGAATATGGCCACCATTTTCTTAGTTGGAGACTATATAGACAATATGTTGGTTTTATTTATTTATTTTTCTTTGTGTTTTATACTCCATTGATCATCATCATCATCATCATCAACATTATCATCATTATCATCATCATGAGGTGCCCTGCCGGATGGTGTTGGTGGTCATATCCCTCCAACCAACGATCACTTGCAGCTCTGAGCTATATATTTACGCTTTTCTTTCCCATCCAACGGTCATATTTTATCTTAAAAGCTTATACATATGCCAGTGCAATAGATTTTAAGGATATTAACATATTTGCATTAAAATCTCCTAAATTTAGGTCAGTGTCAAGTCTCAAGACTGTTGTCAAATTTCCATAACCCTATTTTTCAGAGATTGTCGTTAAATTAAAAAATGAATTACAAAAACAAATTAATCCACAAAGAAGTTCAATGAAAGCATACTAGATTGTGAATGATATTTAATATTTAAGCACATAATTGCTATCTTTTAATACAGAATGATGGGAGAACATGTTTATAATGTTACAAAAAATTTATTTTCATTATCTTATTTTTTAAAACTCTTCAATATCAGTCAAAAGACCTTCGGAATACCTACTGGGACACAGAGCATAGAAGTAAGGTTGATTGCGGCCTAAACCATTGCACAGTCAGGCTCACCAGAGAGAACACTTCTATGCATCTCAGTGATCATATCAACTCCACCTCAGTTGCGATAATGAAACATGATGAGAGTGATGAAGGCAACAAGGAGAAGACGCCGAGAGTTGGTCTGTCATGTAATCTTTCCTCCATTCATGACACTTCCAGGGTGAATGATAGGAAGGACAAAATTGGCGATCACGCCTGTTCTGGGATGAACATCTGTAACAACAGTGTGTGCACAGCAATATTTCGTCATAGAAAAATGGAGAGAGGCAAACGTTCTTGTGTTGATGGAGAATTACCTTGCACAGTAAGCATGTATATTGTTGAGCAAAGAGATATGATTTCTTCCTTCCTTCTTTTCGTCTTTCCTTCATATTTTTCCTTTCTTCCATCCTATTTTTCCTCTCCTGATTCCATATAATGAAGTGGAAACCCTTATAAACTGTTACCTTGTCCTGGGAAGGGATAAATACTACCGGTTCAGCTAAAAGTCATAGAAATTAGAAATAAGTATTAGCTGCAAACTTTATTTTGTAATACAATATTGGGCATATTCCATTTGATTCTTTTGAGCCATTGTCAATGTCTTGGTTGACCCTGTAAACATTATAATGCCATCTATTGAATAGTGTCATTCTGTAGTTATAATGTCATTGCTGTTTGATAAAACTTCCGAAGAAGTGGATATGTTTAAAGAGAATTAGCCTACTGATGGAAGTTAGTCAATGATACTCAGTTATTGTGTCATGCATTGTGGATAAATACATTTTTGAGTGGGAGGAGGTGCTTTGAAATTCTGTATGAGATTTCTTTGTAACAAATATTTTAATTCTGTATCCACAGATGGCTGCCCACATTGAACAGGACATAGTCAACAAACAGAGAAGAGAGATTCAGTTGTTGATGGAGGAGCTGACCATAAGAGATCAGGAATTGAATGACCTGGTCAGCTCTCACCAATCTCAAGTTCAGGCCTGGGAGAAGGACAGAGACAAGTTAAAGGAAATGCAGGAACATTTGAAACACTATGAAGGTTGGGGCCTTATTGCTTTCTCATTTTTATTGTCTTTTTAAAAAATTATGACTTCATTTTCTACAGTGGTCACAGTGGCACAGTGGGTAGTACATTGGGTTCGCAACTGATTGCCTCCGTTTCATGGCAGTGGATAAAAGTCGAAAGACAAATTTCTCTTTGGGGATGAATACAGTGGTATTTTATTTTATTTTGATATATTTAAATTTGTATTTGTTGCTCAAAAGACGAAAAGTTTACACCATTTTGAACCAAAAGCAACCAATTTTTGTGCTCTTGAACTCATTATGAAAAAAATATCAACATTAGACTTATATTGTCTGGAGCTATGGCTCTTACAGCAAATGCAAACATGGAATTTTTGAAAGCCCATTTTGGAGCTCACCTTCTGTCAAGAAAATCAAACTTTTCCTGGCCTTCAAGGAGTCCTGACTTAAACTCCTGTTGTTACTTTCTGTGAGGCTATCTGAAAGATCAAGTCTACCTCAATCCAATACCACAAGCCCTGACTGAGCTGAAACAGAATATCAGGAGAGAAGTGGGCACTTTCTGTCTGGACACAATTATGCAAATACATATGTGAAAACTTCTATCATCAGCTCACGTGTATTGTCAAAAATGGCAGCAGATGGATAGAACATATGATTAATTATTGGATGCCAATACAGAATTTTGCCTCGCCTTTTAAAATTGGTATATAATCTTTTTTAACCAACGAGATCTGATGTTATTAACACATGTAAACGTACAACTTTCTTTTTGGACACCTTGTATATTTTATCTTATTTTCAGCTGACCTTCGCAATAGAGACTTCCAGTTAAAAACAGCCTTGAATGAGATGAGACGGGTTTGTGAACAGAAGAAAGATGATGTTATGAAATTACATAGGACAGAGCAAGAAATGGAAAAGTTGACGCAACAGATAAAAGACAATTCTGTTCTGTTCAAAGAAATGGAGGTTTGTGAATGATATGTGAAGAGGTAGATGGAGTGTTTATAATTAATGTATAATATCATTCTTACAAGTAATGAATCAGTTAGATATAGAAATTGTTTTACTGCCTTCCTTTTTCATGGATTCTAGTGATCTCTTTATATTATGCTTTTTTGTATAGAAATTTGATTGCATCAACAATGCTAAGAAAATGTTAAGTTTTTTCTCTATTCATTTGGTGTGAAAAAAAACAACACATGTTTTAAAAAGGAAAATCTTGCAGGTTTTTTTTTTATGTAAAAGAATGACGATTTACATTTATATTAATTATTTTTTAAATTGAGCTCCACATGTTCTCACTTCAGGAAGCTACTTTTTATATACTTCTTCCATTATCTTTTGACGTTTTTGTTTTACTTTGGATACTTTGCATATTTCCCCCTTTAAATTTTCCTCTTTTATAATTGATTGATTATGTTCCCGGACTGGGTTACTGATTCCTCAACAATAAGTCCAAGGCCACATTTCCTTATGCATGTCGTAAAAGGTAACTGAGGGTTGAGTAAGAACCTACATGCATTCACTCATCTGTTGGTCAGGCTCTCTCTCATCTCCAAAAGAAAAGGAGAGAGGGAGGTTGAGAGGATTTTGATGGGAGAGGGAGGAGACATGTTGTATGTTATATCCCATAAATGTGCATTGCTTGACATTATAATACTAATGGTGTTGCTTGCCAGTATCACAGAACGTCTACATATAGACAGGAAACTCCCAAAATTCATGTAATCTGGTCATTGCGATGGCTGCGAAGGTCTCATCGCATCGCATCATAGTCTGTTTCACACTTCTTGTTTTTAACCTATTGTCTCCTTGTTAGCAGATGGGGACATTTTGTTCTTTCACATTGTTGTTTCTGTTAACACATCAATAATAGCGATGGGGTTTCAACAAATAGCTGAAGATTTCGATGAAAGTGTTGAAACACGGAAGTCTAAATGGTGCAATACTATACATTGCACCGATTCGGGATAAAACATCCTGAATTGGTGTTTTTTTTCCTTTGGACCCAGAATCATAGGCTAAGTTGACATAATATACAAGCTAATTAATTGCGACTTTGCAAATATTAGCCTTAGGTCTCGACCTGATTCCGTGGTTATGTATCGAAGTCTGAATCAGACAATGATGTCTATCTTGATGATGATTATGATGGTAATGATGATGATGAAGATGGTGTGGTGGTGGTGACATTTTGAGTATGATGCCAATCATGTCATAAGCCCAAATTAGCCTTGAGTATTTATTCACCATCTCCAAACGCAATCTGTACAAAGACTAGAAGATTTTGCCTCTTTCATCACAGGTCAAAGAGGTGGGTGTTCAATTCACAGAGAAGAGATTTAGAAATGTGACTGGCAGAAAAACTTCACTAGAGCAATCTCATATGCAAACCGCATTTTGAAATCTGTCGTTTTAAAGAAATGGAAGGAAAAAGGAAATTCTTGAAGAAAGACAATACACCCACTTTATTTGCTATTCTGAATCCTTCACCCATGCAGAACCTTCTTTCCAGCCACCAAAACAGTGCTTACTGAAACCCATGCAAACAAAGCATCAATGTCTTACACACCAATAGACTCATCTGAGGTGAAAATTACAGGAGATGCGTAAATTGATGAAATTCTCCTTGAGAATAGCATGTTAAAATGAAAGTTTATGACTGAAAGAACAACAAAATATAGACTAAAAGAACAAATGTAAGACAATGTTGACTGCTCAAACTCAAAGCAACATGATCAACAAACTTCAATCAAATTTTCCCACCATCAAACGCATTCTAACTGAACATTTATCCCAAGACACTCTTGAATTGGTAATGACACAAGTTCTATGACACAGGTTCATAAACAGGAATGGAGATGAGCAGCTAGCGCAAAGAGTTTTGTATTGGCACTTGTTAACATCAGTCATATGGCATAAATAACGTTTAAAAAGAAATTCTACCTTCCTGCAACAAAAATGTTGTCAAACACCTTGAAGAACATACACCTTGGCCTGGTGTATGTCAATGAATCCAGTACTTATTCAAGATAAAATTGGCAAGTATGCCTGATGACGAAAATTTGTGTGCAGTCGTCATTCATTGATGAAATGGCACTGAATTAGTCTCTAAGCTATGACTGTGGTAACAATGAAATATAAAGGATGGGAGATTTTGGATCATTTGGAAGGATACATTCATTTGCGACTAAAGCACTGGTGATAATGGTGAGAGGAATCATCACATTGCGTTGTACTGCAAGAGTGAGAATCAGTTCGTGGTACAATTTCTCTCCTTGAACCTATACACAACCATCAGGCTGCATCATTTCATGAAGTCCCACAATAAGAATATCACCCATGGCCTCAAAAGGGTGTCAAGAGAAAAGCCACAATATTGCACACACTATATATTCCCATGCCGACAGTATGTGGTTATTGTTCTTTCTTTTTTTTTAATCCCCTTCACAACACACCTGTATTTCATCTTTCCATCTATCAAAACCATGACAGCTAGAATAGATTAAAAGTAGATCCATTCTTTACCACTGAGTTACACCTGTGATCCCAATACATTTATTATAGATGCTATGTGCTAAATTAGGCTGTGCTAGGAACAGACCATAAAAGATACGGCATGACATCGTCTCACAGCTGCGCAACCCCGATTACAGAAATTTAACATGGAGTGAATGAGGAGTAGGCAAAAATTCCTATCTCTATATTTTACCGTCTCCACTAATACTAAGAACTTTTGCACACAGTGGGTGGTAGAAAATGTAGGTCACTTATCAACACGTAGTTTGGGCTTTGATGGTCATTGTTTTTCAGTCTCATTTACCTTTGTTGTTTGAAAAAAAAGTATTAAATAAAGAAGACTGTTAATATCTTTTTTGGGGTGCAGGGTGGGATCTATGAATTATAAGTTAATTTCAATGGCTTAAAGTGTTGAATTTATTTTGTATTTGCTTTGGGTTATTTTTGTGAGGCTTTATTTCAAAATTCTTCTTTCTAATCCAGAGCCAGAATAAAAATTTAATGGAATCCATAAAAAAGGTTATCAGTGACAAGGAAAGCCTGGAAAATGAGCAGAGAAATTTTGTCACAGCACTGGAAGTGAAGGTAAATGTATGTTGTGGTGAATGCAGGTGAATCATTAATGACTACCTTGTTCTTGACTTGGTAGAAGGTGAAATGCAAGTGACATCAAAACTACTGATCTTTTTTTTTTAATCAATCATCCTAGCAATGTCATCAAATGCATC
>JAOYNN010173243.1:0-11003 GCA_025770095.1 Goniobranchus kuniei
AATTGTCTCTGGCTACAAATGATCTACATGTATTGTAGTCAGCACCATTTCAAATGTATTGGATTTACATTACTATTTATTATGCAATATATTATGTATCCTTGTTGACATTTGGTCGGTGATTCTCTTATCCGAAAAATTTGGTAATCCAAACAAATTGCTGGGAACGGAGGGGTTCGGATTACCGAGACTAGATTGTACTTGTATATTTATTCAAGAATAGGTACTCTAATAAAAATGTCAAATATTATTATTTTTGATATCAAGTAAGCTAGAACAGAATAAGCAAACGGCTACTTATATTTTTGTTATTAAAAAAAACCCAACAAAAAAACTTATCTCGACAATCCCAGAGTTCTATCTAGATTCTAGATCTAGATCCGGACTCTAGAACAAGAACTCAAAGTTATAACTAGATTCAGCTCTAGATCATGCTACAGAAGTCGCAGGTGGGAATAAAACCAGGGGAAGAATGTAATGAAGGATTACACACCTGCTGAAAGCAAATTTTGGTGTAGACCCACAATTTTTGAAATGTCAAATGTGAGTAGATTTATAACAGTAGAGCTAGTAAATAGTGGGTGCCTCGGCTCAATGGCCTAAACCGAAACTACTTGGCCTTGGCAAAATCGAAACTAGCTGAGAAAGTTTATTTCAGTGGCTTCAAAAACATTTTGTGCTTTCCTGCACTGAAATTAATTTACAGCAGTCGTCAATTTCGGACTCTCTTCAGCGTTTTACAAAGAAATATAGCAGTCGGAAGAAGAAAGTCTGGGTGCTAAGGGATGGAGATTATGATATTAGTGTGGGAAGACATATGCAACACACATCGCTTGTGTTGGTTGTGTGATGGTGAGCTAAAATGCCGTCCAGATACCCTAGTGATGAGAGCTGGCAGACTTAGCACACAAAACTTCGCCAAGTGAGCGGGGGCTGACGGCTGAGCGCGGAGTGTGGTCTCGTTCAGCCTATAAGCACAGCCCTGTGCTATAAGCCTATAGAATCTAGGCCAGATACATGTATTAATAATATAGGCGAGGTGCGGATGTAGGCCTAGTGAGACTAGCCTAGTACAATTACTTTTGTAGTAGGTAGGCCGTAGGCTAAAATCGGAGAAATCGTCGTCTGTTTGCATTTTTTGTTTGTTGGGTTTTGACGCCGTTTGAGACGAAGTCAAATTTGACGAAAATTCGACAGTTAGCTATGAATTTACAGGTTTGTCATCATGACTACCCCCATCTTGTGCCATAGGTATAATGTTCTGACTACCCCCATTCCATTCTACTGCAGAGAAGTACCATGGTCAGTTACCCCATCTTTCCCTTTTCCTCAGCAAGCAATCACAACCAACAGGCCTTAGGCCTACTATGTAATACAAGCATAAGCATGCATGTAAGAAAGTTTGTCCTGGTGTGTAGCAGTATGTGCCTCGTCACTCACACTGCTAGCAAGACACCAATAATCCCAAATTACTCATCCCCTACCCCTCACCCCAGTCCCCTATTGTTTACCCATCATCACAAATAAGTCTCTGTTTTATAACGTGCTCTGCCCACTGTTTCATTTTATTTCTCTTGTCATGGTGAGGCTGCTGTCCGTAACAGCAGGTCATGAATGAAGCCCTCTCGGGTTGAAGTTTGAATACACCAATATTAGAACTCCAATCAATAATCTTCTACTCATAGGAAAGTCTTGTAGATGTAATCAGATTCGAATATGCCAACATCACAACAAAAGGCCAAAAATCCTTCAAACACACCGATTAAAAGTCAACACAGACAAGACAGTACTTTTTGTTATGGGACCGACCCCACTAGCGCTTTTTCTTATGGGACCAAGGTCGGCCTCATAAAAAGAGCCTTAAATTAAACCCTCATTTTATACCTGTAAAAATATTACAAAATGAGATAATATGACATCTCGATCACTGTAGCCAATGAACCATAAATTAACATACTGTGCACCGTGGAAGGGCGGACTTTGTAAAAATGCACATTATTTCAATATTGATGCAAGAGATCTTCCCCCATCTTATTTACCCTAGAAAATGCAAGATTTGTGTACTTGACTCTGTCCGAACCCAGGAGTTACACACCTGCTTCAGTTCATGAAATCCAAGAATCTTCCTTTCTCCACCAAAGAAGTCAGATGTAAATGAGCTCAGTGTAAAATATGTGCAGAAGTTAAGCCACAATTTTACCACATGACGCAACGAAGACTGATCAAAGCCACACTACCAATGGAGCGATTGAGCATGGATTTCAAGGGGCCAATCCCATCTAGATTACTGGAAAATTTCCTTACCTGGTAAAAATGCGAGAAATGCACCACATAGTACTTCTGCAGACCCAACAGTTTTCCTGTAGGTATGTGGGTTTGGTTTCCAGCCGGTTTGCTTCACTAGAGGAAACACTTTTGAGTTTCGGATGAAAGTTTTTCTCTGAAGAGGTAAAAGAAAAATTTTGATTTTGAGCGGTAAAGTGAAAAATGCTACAAAAAGATTGAATTATATATGAGAAAAATGTATAGAGAAAATAGAGGAAAAAAAGGGATCAAATCCGCAACCTGTTGGTTCAGAGGCACATGCTCTACCACTAAGCGATCACACCGATGTATGAGAAACTGAACCTGTATAAAGAGGAAGGATGAATGATCATTTGAATTACTCCTCAAGAGTAATAAGCGCAAAAAGAACCGGACAACAAGAAGACTGGTTTAGCTTTTGGAAAGTTAAGAAGACAGCACAAGGCCTACAACAACTATATTGCCAATCTGCTCACTGACAATCACGCACAAATTTTGAAACAATTTTGGAGATTCATAAAGAGCAAGAGGACGGACTTCGGGAGAAGTCCCTCTGGAAAAGGGCGGTAACCTGCAGAGTGAGAGCCCAATGAAAGCTAACATTCTAAATGACCAGTTCACTTTCCTCTTCTCTTGTGAAGATACGATGAATGTTCCAATGAAAGGAGATGTTCCTTACCAAGCCATTCCAGAAATAACAATTGATGAGATAGGGGTATATAACTGCTAAGATAAGGCAATCCCCATAAAGCAACAACGGCCTGATCAAATCACTGGTAAATTACGGAAAGAAGTGGTACCAGAGATAGCACCAGTCTTCTTCTTCTTTAGGTACCATGTCTGAAACAGACATTGGCGATCATGTTCCTCCACTCATACCTGTCTCAGCTAACTGTATAAGGTCGTTGTTGCTACCATTCTGTATTGCCCATGAATTAAGACTTTCATTACAAGTACCAAATAATTGTTTGCTTGTCCTTGATGATCTTAATTTTTTCGAAAAAAAGTTCTTTTTTGCTTTCTTGAATGTTTTTCTCCAGAACGATTTTTTCCCGATACATTTAAAAATCAACATCCAATCTTAATTTTTGCCACTTCCTCTCCGCTCGTCGACATTCCTTTTTGGCCAAATTTATGTCTGTATAGTACCATGGCGAAAACTTTCGCTGGGTAACGTTGCGGGTTACAAGTGGTGCATGTTCATTGAGAGTTTCTTTTAAGACGGCGTCCACCACTTCGATACTTTTTCCAGAAAGGTTTTCCAATTTATTTGAAATGTCTCTTTTGAACGTTTCCAAATTAATATTTTTCATATTCCTTGATGTTATAGTTTGTTTCTTGCCCCGTGCTTCATCAAAGACTCAATGCTAAGTTGCAATCAAATGAATTATCTGGCCATGTCTTTAAGTGGCTGAAGTTGTCTCTGAGCAATCCTAAACAGAAATTCATTAATGTTTTAAGTTGCGTACCTCAGGGTAGTGTAAATGGCCCTCTCCTATTTATCCTATACATAAATGATCAACCCAATATGCTGCATTCATCCTGCAAGATATTTGCATATTATGATAATAAGATTTATCCTTGTACTAACGATGCATATCTTTTGAAAAGTGATTAATTTCATTGTCTGAATGGTGTGAGAAATGGCAAATGAGTTTCAATGTTTCTAAGTGCAAAGTTTTGCTCATTGAAAAAAAAACCCAAACCATTGATCAATTATTATTTTGATCATGATAAAGACAAGCTGTTGTCTGTATGTGATACTGAATAAGAAGGCTCGTGTCATATTTGATATAAATCTCAATTTTGATTCTTACATAATATGATTGTATTAAAAAAGCAATTAGATTACTTGGAATTATATATAAATGTTTTATGTACATGGATATTGGCATCTGTATTAATCTTTATAAAGCTCTGGTTAGATCTGTCTTGGGATATGGACATTGCATCTGGAGGCTTCTATTTAAGCGATTGTCTACTGCTATAAAAAGAGTTCAGAGAAGAGCAAGAAAATTATTACCAATAAGGCAAAATATGTCATACGATAAAAGCCTGAAATACATGAAACTACCGTCTCTTAAAGAAATAAGGACAAGGGGAGATCTCATACAATTACATAAAATAGTTCATTGATTGACAACATCAAGATCAGTTTTCCAAATCTTCTCATGAAACGTTTAGTAGATAAGTATAATTTAAAATTAATTATCATTTAATAATACAGGTAGTTCTAGTACAGTAAGACACCACTACTTGGTTTCTACAATTGTTAAAACTTGGAACAGCCTCTTTTACGGACAAATGGTTTAGAAAATATGAATTCCTTTAAGAACGTCATTGATGGACAGCTTTAAAGTGATATTTATGTTTAAAATGAATAATTGATGCAAAGGAATTATAAATACTTGATGAATTTTGACATGTTCTATTTATATAATGTTACCCCTACACAGGGTATTCAAAGGTCTATGACCCATTTCACTCTTAAATTGATGTTATAATATGGTATAAAATTCTTGTATCTTTCCCTACTACTTTTGAGATGTATTTGCTTCCCGCTTCCAGATGATCTTTTAACTTTGGATGTTAGGTGGATGAGTGATGTCAAGTTCTATTGTTGTGAACTTTCTCTTACAGAGTCATAAACGTAACTCATAAAATAAAGAATAAGGAATAAGGAATAAGGAAATTTTATACCGATGATCACCGATCTCGATAATTCGTTATTTCCCTTGGTTTTATAAAGACAGCATCGATGTTTTTATCGTTTTTTGTTTTGTTTTTTTGTGTGTGGCTGCTTTCCACCCAAGGCTTACTTGCAGAAAGAGATGATACTAACAATAGTGAAATAAAAGAAAGAATATATAAAGAATGGCTTTGTCAATATGAAAGGAGCTGATCTTCTGAGTCAGCAGAATAATCGATTGGTTGCCGTTTTTCAAAAATGGCGTCAATGTGAAAGTGCCAATCTGTGTCTTTTAAAGAGTGACGCCAAGGTATTTGAAATATGTTATTCTTTCAACAGGGTTACCAAATATCTCGACATCAACATGTGCGCCACCTGTCTGTCTTAAGTCAATGATTATCGCTTTGGCTTTTTGAACATTTATTTTTAAAGAGTGTGCTTTGTACCAATCAGGAAAGGAGGCGATATATATATATATAATATAACATAGATAGATAGATAGATAGATAGATAGATAGATAGATAGATAGATAGATAGATAGATAGATAGATAGATAGATAGATATCTTTTAGATTTTCTTTTGTGTGCTCAGAGTGAGAAAGTTATACATTTGACCAAGTGCAATTCCATTTAGACCATGAGAATTTGATTTGAAGGACCCCTTCACTTTTACCTTGAAGGTAAAGGATTAAATTAATAGTTGTCAGTGAGCTATTTCAGAGAGTCATGGAACAAATGTTTTATGTAAAAATAAGAAGGAAGAGAGATATGAGAGTTTCTCAAAACCGATAACAATCCAAAGTTAAGCTTGTTCATCACAGTCGAAAACAAAATTTCAAGAAGCCATGATGCAAGTTTCGGTGTATGTCCAGATAGCCTGCATAGTGTGATGTGTATATCAGATGTTGACCTTGATCTCGGAGACATCCGTGCATTACCTTAGTTATTCCTTCGAAGCTGATATTATCCGATGTACTACCGTAGCAGTCAGTTTCTTCCATGGAGGTTTTCGTGTTTTTTTTTGGGTTTTTTTTTTGGAGGGTGGAAAGGCATCACGTGAATGGCCCGGGATCACATTTTCAAAGCCAGTTGCCATCTGATGATAGCACTTGTTTTTTCGTTTATGTTGTAATATAAGAAGTTGTTAAAATATTTAAGGTCTTGATAAAGGTGCGATAGGTATTAAGAAAAAGGAGGTTAAGATCAGATTTAGTTATGATGTGGGATAAGATATAACTGAGAAGGTTCAATGTTGTGAAGTTTAATAAACAGACGCAAGCTGCTAGCAGATGTATGACATACGAGACATTTTTGCCCGCAACAGCAGATCGATAAGTAGCGTACATGAGTCCAAGAAAAAGAGGACAGAGAAATCACAAGAGGAGATCATTGTTGAAAGAAACCAAAAGGAAGGTCGTGTATAGATTTGCACAGTGATCATCTCATCAACTTTCTTTATCATCATAGCTTTTTGTATATATAAAAAAAATCCCAATAAGTAAATGGTGTGGCATTAGAGTTGCCATTTGGATCATGCCTTCTTCTCTTGTCGATCTGTTTCTTTTGACTAATTGCCCATTCACTTTCAAATATTATGAATCAGAGTTGTATTGTGTTAAAAGCACCAAAAAAGTAAAATAAAAAATTGCATTCTTCAGTAGTTTCTAGGTGTGTCTATATGCTTATAATACCTTGTCAGTGAAGTAGAGGATTGCATCCTCCACACACCGTGTTGTTTGTTTCTCTAGGCAAAACGCAGTGGATCTTGGAGAGGGGCATAATTAATAATTATAGTTCCCTTCTATATAGCTGGCCCGGTACCTCAGTTGGTAGAGCGGCTGACTTCCATGCGAGGTTGCCGAGTTCGAACCCAGCTGGGCACTGGATTATTTTAGGGACCACCTGTTTACCCAGCAGTATAAATGGATAGCCAAGTATTTCTAGACTTGGCGAAAGTAAAGACGGCATGGAAAGCAATGGCAAACTACCAGATTATGGCGTATGCCTAGTATAATTAGGGCTCTACCCCTAATTGCCCTACACTCGGTCATGGGTATAGGACAAACTTTACTTTACTTTACTTTACTTTACTTAACTTTACCTTCTGCATATAATTTTCTCTAAGCATTTAATTAATCCAAATATGAGGGCTATTGGGAGTAGATCATTTAATGCATTGACTTTATCTGTTTTTGGGACAAGGATAGCTTTGGATGCTTTCCAACATTTTGGTAACATTATGGAAAATTGATGAAAAGCTACAAATATGTGTAAAGACTGCTATCAACTGACTTGCACACAGTTTGAGAATTTTTGTATTTTGGCCTTCGGGCTGCATGCTTTATTGACGTGTAGGGAAGAGAACATAATAAAATATGCTTAAGTGCATATTTTGTAACGGATGGTAAAAGGCTTTGCTTCGTCTGTTGCCATAAGTAGGCCTACCCGGTACAAATAATCTTTGATGACATTCCGTCACACTCAGTAAAGTTCAAAATTTAGCAAAATAATTATACATATCATCATCAAATTGGTAGACAGCATCCTCCTCCACGCTGATAGTCAGTTAATGTCTCCACTTGTTGGAATCAATCTTTGGCCCCTCCTAAGCTTATTAAATAAGTAATTCTCTCTCTGCGCCGAGCACAAGTTCCTTCAATCGTTTCTGCCACTACAAATTCTGGATTTTTTTCATTTCCATGTTTGTCCAAAAATAGCATTTATACATAAGATGCCTGTACCTTCACATTTTCGTCAGCACGTCTGTGTTCGTCCTTTTTATTCGTACTTGAGGCTTGAGGTCTTCAATATCCTTCTATACTATCACATGATTACAGTCATAAAACTGATCAATATATACCACTCTATTCATCTCGAGGGGAAATTTGTATTTGGGCTTTTAACCAAAAACTGAGCGTCAGCCGTAGGAACAGTGCCACAAAATGGAAGCAATTAAAATTATAACCTTGCCCAAGGGTTAAAGCACAATGCCCATACCGGAATTCGATCCTGCAACCTTTCGGTTGCAAGACCAACGCACTATCATTGTGCCACTTTGAGCACTATGAAGATATGGGAAAGTGCAGTGATTTGAGAAGAAGAATAAAGATATCCAAACAACGATATGGCTTCTTATCTGGTTGAGACGTAAATGCATAGATTGTTTTGAGAAAATTATGAGAAGGCAAACGTGAATTTAACTGTGTTCATTGATATGGAGAAGGCATATGATATGGTACTGCGAGCAGTAATTGCTATATTTGTATGAGGAAATAGGGAGTTGTAGTGAAGTGTATGAGGATAGGGCAAGATACTGTGCAAAGGGCAGTATAGCAGCACTCACTTGAAGACTAGGATGACGAAATATGGAATTTGAGCTGAAAGTATGGCGACATCAAGGATCGGTTCTTAGCCAATTTCTGTTTGCCTTGGTGTTGGCCATGTTAATACATGTATTTGAATTCGGACAAAAAACTCTACTTTAAATGTGTGTGTGCTGATGAAATCATGCTTTGTAAGGAGTCAAAGGAGTAGAATGTACTTGGTGTACTTGGAGATGCTGCGATATGGCTAGAAAAGAGAGTAAGAGGAAGCTAGAATGTGTGTTCAGGAGCTGACAATGAAGGCAGAATACCGAATTGAACAATTATATTGTGAGTACGTACGTACCTAAATGCTACTGTATCGGACTGGACCAGACAACAAAGGCTTATTCTCCAGTTGGAAGTCTGCTTCAAAACAAGGTTCTGTCAGACACAATAATCTTGTATGCCTCTTTCTGTATATATACATGTGTATGCTCAGATATATTTTAAAGCAAAATGTGTGCCATTATCATAAAACTATTAGTGCATGTCAAATTGCTATTTTAAAAATTGAAGGTTTACGTGAATTAAGAAAATTAAGAAAGCCCACCCATGAACAGAGAGAAAAAGTACGGAATAAACAAATAAAAACAACAATAACCCCGACCCCCAAAAAACAACAACAACAACAAACACACAAACAAAAAACAACAAAAACAAAACAAAACAAAACAAAACAAAAACAACACAAACAAACAAACGAGCGAACAAACAAAAAACAAAGAGAGAGAAAAGAGTCACCCTGTTATACAGTTGGTGAGGATGATTAGTCTGTAGAGTACTTACAATCACACAATATGAGCAAACAACATTTATACAAATACTAGAAATGTTTCGCAGACAAAACGAAGACAATCGGGGCATCATGTTTAGACAATTATAATTCTTATGAATTTTCGGGAAGAATAACATTAAAAACTGTTATTTATAAAGAGAGCAGCCTTGCGTGAAGCAACATTTATTCAAAGAGCTTCTGAATTCCAGCAGTGTAGATGAACCTCCATGCGTCCGGGGATCAAAGCCAGAAAGTCATGTCTACCTTTATCTTTAGCCCCTCCACTTAAAAACATCCTCCGAGGCACTCTGGAAGGAAGACGAAAAAGAGGAAGACAGAAAATGTATCGTTGAACAAACCCATCCAATCCTATCCAACAAGTCACAGCTTCAATGATTGAAGATAAACGTGAGTTTAGTGTACTAGTTATGGCCAGTATTCAGTGCGTATTTTATTCTAGAAAATTTCGTTTCAATGTCAGGTTGTTCCTAATAAATTGTTGGTATCGTTGTTAGTTTTCTTCTGCTCTGGTCTTGTCGGGCGGTGAGTTCCACAAACGTACAGTGCTGCAAATGAATGACAACTTGTGCACGTTTATTTTGGAGTAAGGCAAGCCATAAGCATTAGTCTTTCTTCTATAGTGTTGTAGTGTACGTATTGGTATCACTATGTGTCCCTGTAGATGGACAATATCAATCAATGGACACAAATGGACAGCTTGACTCTCCCGAGAGAGAAACCACAGACCGAGCAAGATGGCGATAGTGGCATCAATTGCCCCAAAACGGAGGATGCAGCATTCCTATCCTATCAATAATTTAAGGAAATATATTATACAGGGTATCCGAGAAGAAAGGTGTACGATTTCAATTGATTGGTAACAATTAATTTGTTGGTCAAAAATCACATTTTGCACCATTTTGAGCCAAAAGAACAAATGTTTTTGCTATGGAATACATTATAAAAAAGAACACCTTTGACCTATATCGTCTGCTAGCGTTGACTGTTTACAAATGCAAACATGGAACTTTTCAAAGCTCATTTCTGGAGATCTTCTTCTGTCAAGAAACTCAAAATTTCCCTGGCCTTCACATGTTTCTGATTAAAACACCTTCGATTACTGTCTATGAGGCTATCAAAAAGATATTATAGTCTAGGTCAGGCCAATACAAGAGCCCTGCCTGCGCTCAAACAGAAACTTGGGAAAGAAATGCGTGCCATCTCATTGGACCTAATTATGTGAATACACGAGAACTTCAAACATCGGCTCAGGTGTGTTGTTAAAAATGTCAGCAGATGGATGAAACGTATGATAAATTATCAGATATTATAAAAAGTAGAATTCTTTCTCTTAAATTGGTATGTAGATTAATTATTGTACCGACTGGTTCATATGTTATTCACATTGTTTTTGTGTAACCGTACACTTTTTTTTTAGGACATCCTCTATAACCATTGATTTTCTGACCTATAAGTTAATCATTAGTGCTATTAAAGATAGTGAGATAAATCTGAGTCCAGAGGTCGAAAAAATAATGTATGCTGCTTAATATCATTATAAGGTAATTCAAAAGGGACAGAAAGGATCGATTACCTATTACCTAACACTATTGCCCCAAAGTATTATTCCTAAAGGGTTGTCAACATTGCAGTCCTATAACATAGCCTTTCTGAATTGGTCAGCATACTTTAAAAACTTCAGAGCCACTACAACAGACAAAATTTCAATTTACAATTTTGCACAATACCCTCACAGCAAATAAATCAGTAAAAAAGTCAGCAACAACAAAAAAGAACAGCAACAACAACAAAAAACAAAAAACAAAAACAAAACAAAACAACAAAAAAACAAAAACAAAAAAACAACAC
>JAOYNN010173354.1:0-11003 GCA_025770095.1 Goniobranchus kuniei
GTGGGGGGTTGCGGTTGGGAAGGAGGAGAGGGGGGAATAGAAGAGGGGCATAAATTACATTTGAATATTTTGTTCTTCAAATTAATACAGGGAAAAAATAGATTGCGTTGGGAACTTTTGTGTAAATAAATCATGTCAATGACTGACACTCATAAGGCAAATGTTATTTCTGGGTGGGGGGTGTACATGACAGAGGTATACATTGTTTCATAGGTTGCAAATGTAAAGTGTTTTGGTTTTGTTGTTTTGTTTTGTTTCTTTGGGTTTTTCTTTGTTAACTGTTTAGAAGAAAGGAAATATATCTGTTATATAATTTATGCACATATGGTTGATGACTGACACAAGATATGCTCCAAATAAATTGGTCTTGAACATTGCACAAATTCAGTTGTTATTATTTCTAATAATTAATTTCACCGAAGTAAGATTATGCCTTCCAACCTATAGCATCAATTTCGGATGCACATTTAGGATTTCACCATTTTTCTACGTCAAGTGTTTTTGTTTTTTACAATTGTGTTTATTTTTAAAGATCTAATTCTATTGAATGCAAAAGGTTTAGCATCATCCCACTTTCTTGTTTAGACAGCTTTTTCGACATTCATATGGCCAAATTAGTTTAAAACTTCACGGTAAATTTGAAACATCCAGCATTTTAGTAAAGTTTGTTCGGAATTTTTTTTTTTTTCAAACAGTTAGAAAACAACTTATACAAATTTTGTTAATGTAGTGCATTCTTTAGGTGTAGACTTTGGGTGAGGGGACATTAGTGTTGTGTTCATGGTTAGCAGAGATGATTTTGAAGTTTTAGTGGTAAAAGCAGTTGGTAACTTAAATAGATTTTTATTAATACCTGATTCTCCTGAGATACGTTGAATTTTGAGGAGGAGAGGGAGCATTCATAAATAAGTAGGAGGCAAAAGTAGATATTTATTGCTTGCAGTAGAACACAAGAAAATATCAGGAAATAATTGGAACTTACCTAGATCTTCTGCGTAACTGAAACTCAGTAGGTAGGAAAAACAACTTTGTATTATTTGTGAGCGGAAGTAAAATAACCAACAAACCCCAAACCCTTAGCTAATCTCTATATCTTAGTTAGTGGATGACAATTGAATTTTGTCTTCTTGTGGTTTATCAGTAGAAAAAAGAAATTTGTACCTTTTGTGTTTTAACTCTAGAAATTATCTGGGGGAATAAAAGAAAGTGGTTGGCAACATACCAATATGTTGTTAATGGCTGACTTTTTCAAAGTATTGGCATGATTGGAGGGTCAAGATAAAAAGTTGGCAAAAATAAATTTATTCTTTTTGTTATTGAAAAAAGGTTGAAATAAAAGATAACAGTTCCCTGATGCATGTAAATGTGATTAATGACTGATAAGGGTTATAATCCAATGAAACTGTCCAGAGCATCCTGGCCAAGTCTTAGTTAAGACTTTTTAGTAACCATCTTGCTTAGGGCTTAGCATGTTGGAAACACTTTTAAGACTAATTGGCCCAATGTCAGTATACTGTGACTGGTAAATCATTTGAGTCATACTATACTTATATGGGGAAGTACATAAAACTTGTCAAAATAGCACCATCATTGAGGTAACCTACCATGTTGAAAAGTGGCATTAAATATAGACAAATAAATACATAACACCTAATACATTTTAGTAGATTCAATCCACACCCTAAATTTCTGATACACACAAGTAAAAGAGAAACACATCTCTGCCCTGTTTGGTTTGAATTTTTCTTTTCTTCTTTTTTTTGAACATATTATTTTTACTTTTTTTTCTTTTTGGTTTAGAATGCAAAATATTTAACATCATCTCTGTGTATTTTGATAGAGATATTGTACGTCCATATATTAACAAAAAATATGATATGCATTGCCATCATTTGCAGGAAAAGTCGTCATTGATAATCTTTTTCCAAAATCCATATACCCCTATGTCACTAAACATGTAAGTCAGCAATTGAGTGATGACCTTTTTGGCTTTTTTCTGACTAGAATGAGTGGCCCCCTCCTGCTCTGTAAATATCTACAAACTTACACAATCAGAGACTTACAGGGACAATTTATAGAGTAGGTAGGGGACACCCACTCTAGTCAGATCAAGTCGAAAACTTCATGATCCAATTTCTGATTTGCACTTTTAGAGACTTGCAGGGATGATACGATCTTATTTTAACAAATTCATTTTAATATTCTGGATGATTTTGCTTTTTGCTTTTAAATAGCGAAGATAATTTTGTAGTTTAAACAGAAAAAAAAGACAAATTCAAGGGAAATTGAACAACAGCAGTTGGTAATTTATTAACATTTTGCTATTTATTTGCCCTCCTGAGATAAGGTTTAGGTTTGTGGAGAAGGGGTTGGACAATTAATAAATGTTGTGTTTGTAGGAAGTGAATATATTATATTTCTATCTTTTGTACTTGTAAGGTTCTTTGAAATATCTGAAATAAATGATAGCAGTAAGATATACGTAAATTTGGTTAATGAATGGCATACGTTTGTTACACTTCGGTTAAACTGTCCTTGAAATGAGTCTACTGGTATTTAGCCATTGTCTAGGTTATCTTCATGGCAAATTTAAAACCCAAATGTTTGTAAATATCTGTTACAAACTCAAAAACACATTTGTCCTTACTAGACTAAACTGTCCTGAGCATGGCCGAATGTAAGTTCTTTTTCTTTTTTGTTTAAATAAATATTATACGTCATAACTCACATCACGAATTGCTGATGCCCATAGGCATAGACCAATAAAGATTATCACCGTTTTCCGACATTGTGTGATTTGGACTTTTGTATATTGTTTAATATAAGCAATTGCATATTTTACAGCATGCAAAATGTTTTATATTCTCCAATGGGGTCTTGATTTGCAAAAATATCTTGCATTTATCCATGTTATTTTTCATATTATGCATTGAGAATTGTCATTTAGAATTTTTTCCCCAAAATTATATGTCCCCATTATCTCTTCATGATTATGAAACATCCAGGAGTTTAATCAGATTAATCCTCATATTGTCCACTAAGATTTTTCATTCAAAATTCATACCAAAACTCACACATTATTGATAGATTAATGAAAAATTGTAAATTATTGTAGCATTTTAACGAATCTTTTTTAAGTCTTAAAAATGTACAGTAAAGAATGTCCAACATTCATATGGCCCTATTATCCACAAATTTATGCTTATGTTAAATTTTCAATCCATTTAATCATGCAAGATTTAGAAGGGGTGTCTCTGGGTTTTGTTGTTGTTTTGTTTGTTTGTTTGTTTGTTGTTGTTTTTTGAGTTAAAAATGCCTGTGGGTAGAGATAGCAAAAAAGAAAACTTATCTACATTTCTCTAGTGATTGACAGTCCTGAGATCTTTTTAATGCAGGAGGTTGAGGGTGGACATGAGCATGTGTTTTGTTGATGGGCAACTAAATTAAATTTAGATCTTTTGTAGTGGTTGCCTCAAAATATCTGATAGCACTTGGAACTTAACTGGATCTTGTAAATACCTAGTTTTCTTGAGATATAGCTGACTTTGGGGGAAGGGAGGGGGGCATTAATAAAGGTTATATTTACAAGTAGCAACAATGAATTTGTATATTTTTTCGATAGTAGAATGAATGCTGGAAAATATCTAGGGGTACTTTATAACTTATCAAAACTCGTTAATGATTGAAACTCAGTAGATATTGAAGGGGTGGGGGGAAAGGGGGAGTTTGGAGCATGAATGAATGTTGTGGTCATACAAAGCAAAAGAGAATTTATTTAATTCGTAAGGTGAAGTAAAAGGAAGCAATATAATATAAATCTGGTTAATGACAGACACATATTAAAGTTATCACTCACACACTCACTCTCTTATCCCTTGACTCTCGTCATCGAGGTTCCATGGTAGATGTTTTGACAGTCAGTTGACACCAGGCCTCATGATCCACAGCTGTGCGGATTAGATCTGCCTGGGGGAAACGTTATTAACATTGTACTTGATTTAAATTGTCCTTGAAATAATTCTCTCTGGAGTTTGCAGCTATGCAGTACAACTGAATTGCAATTTAGGGCCCAAATATTTGTGAACTTCTCGTACAAACACCAAAGTACACCACTTTAATGAATCATGTTTAGAAAATGTGTATCCACATACTGAACCAGGGAGGATAAAGAAGTGGGAAGTAAATCTGAGCTTAAATCACACCATCAATCAAACTAGAAAAGGTAATCAGACATATAATTCCTCTTTCCCGATATTAATGGCTGCCGTGTTTGTCGTTTCTATTTGAAAATATTTCATTGCCTGCCTCCAAAATGTACTTGCATACCTGCAATGCGTTGAAACAGAGTTCAATTCTAAGTTTGTACAAAAGCAGAGACCCATGTAGGTTATTTAAATCTTGTTAATGACTGAAATCCGTTAGAAGTGTTGCTGGTGGCAATTCTTGTCAATCAGATAAAATTGCTGTTTAATACAAATTCTGCTACAGTTTCTGGAAATATATATGCATGTAACCATACAAGTCATCAACTTATATATATCAGTTAGTTTGGATTTTGTGTGAGTTTGTGTATGGTTATTTTCAATAATGAAAATTTGATTGGAGATTTGAGGAGGAGCAGGATGGAATGTTATGTTCATAGGTGTAAAGATTTATTTGGGTTCTATGTTTTTGAAAATATGACAGTCAAATAAAAGATACCAGTTAGTTAATGCAGGGAAATTTGCTTTAATGATTGGCACATGTTATACTCGGAAATTTATTGTTTGTTTGTTTGTTTTGAGTCGTAGTATATTTCCGAAACCACAGCATCAATTTCCTATAGGTAATAGCTCCATTTAGACTGTCACCATTGTTTCTATGTTGTTTAATTTGTTTTTTTTTTGTTTTGTTTTCTTTTTTTTGAGTGTGCAATAGTCTTTACCTTTAAATATTTCTTATTTTTATGGAAAGCAATTTATGTAGAAAAAAAATTAATCTCTGGCATTGTGATCAGATGATACTTTAAACTGTGTTGAAAGAATTGACATTTAGTATGTATGCCGATGCCCATTTAGCCCTATCATTTACAAATTGATGAAAACTTAAATCATCCTTGCATTTTGATACATTTGGTCTTCAAGACTGTGCAGTAAATATTGTCATTTAGAAAACCTTTTCAACATTCATATGGCTAAATTATTTTAAAACTTCATGGTAACTTTGAAACATCTAATATTTTACTCACTTTTGCTCTGATTTTTTGTTTTTCAAATGCGCTGGTGTAATAATAGAAGGCAATTAGGAAACCTATGCAAACTTTGTTAGTTAAGGGCATTCCTTAGGTATAGCATTTGGGTAAGGGGAACATTAGTGCTGTGTTCCTGGCTATCAAAGTTATTTTGAAGTTTTTATAGTAGAAGCTATTAATACCTGATATTTCTGAGATATGTTGAGGTTTGAGGAGGAGGGAGAGCATTCACCAATGTATAGGAAGCAAATGTAGATTTGTACTGCTGTAGTAGAATGCTAGAAAATATAAGGAAACAATTGGAATTTATTTAGATCTTCTACATAACTGAAACTCACTAGATGTGGGGGGCAGAGGGTGGGGAGGGGGGGGGGGCATTTATAAGTGTATAGGTAGGGAAAGCAACTTTGTGTTATGTATGAGGGGAAGTCCAGACAAAAAAAAAGCACCCAACATTTAGCTAATCTGTCTTAGTTCATGGATGACAATTGAATAGTGTCTTCTTGTGCATGGAAGTCAGGCAGCACAATTTTATTTCAATTTAAAACTCAAAAGTACACCATTAAGAAATGTTATGTTTATCAGTAGCAACAAGAAATTTATATCCGTTGTGTTTGAGTTAGAGGAAATGTAAGATAACAGTTGGTAACATATCAATATGTTATCAATGGCGGACTTTTTCAAAGTATGGGTGTGATTGGAGGGCTGGCAATAATAGATTTATTCTTTTCGCCTTTAAAAATAAGCTGAAATAAAAGATTGCAGCTCCTGATGCATGTCAATTTGGTTAATGACTGACAACAGTTTTACTCTAATGAAACTGTCCAGTACACCCCAGAAATACCTAAAAATATTGAATTTGCAATTTAGTATCTGTCTGGCCTGGTGCTTAGCCTTTGAGAAGAGTTCTAAGACTGGTGGGCCCAGTGTCAGTGTACTGAGACTGGGTCATTTGAAGACTGGTGATGTAAGACTGGTTATTTGAGTTATGCTATACCTTTATGACCAATTGTGGCATCACATAGAGCTTGTTGAAATAACTTGATCGCCAAAATAATGTACGATGTTGTAAAGTGATGTTAAATTCGCAAAGATTATAACTCCCAATCCACATCCTAAATTTATGATACACACTAGTAAAGAATCACTTAAGTAAAATTTCTCTACCTTGTATGGTTTGAATTTCTTCTTTTTTTTCCTTTTTTTCTTTTCTTTTTGTTTGTTTGTTTGTTTGTTTGTTTTTTTAATAATTGTGTTTATGTTTAACATTATTCCTGTTTATTGTGCTAGAGACATACCTCTGGTATTTGATTCGAAAGTTTCATAAAGTTATGCACGAAGGATTGAATTGAAGAATTTTTTACCTGTAAAAAATTGTGCGTTCATTCTATTGACAAAACATGTATGTCTGAAACATCACAAATTTCATCATTTGCAGTAAATCTTGTTATTGAGAATCTTTTTCCAAAATCCATATATCCCTGTGTCACTAAACTTGTAAGTCAGCAATTGAATGATGAGGTTTCTGGACTTGTTCTGACTAGAATGAGTGTCCCCCACCTCCTCTGTGAATATCTACAAACTTACACAATCAGAGACTTACAGGGACTATTTATGGAGGAGGAAGGAGACACCCATTCTGGTCAGATCAAGTCGAAAACTTCATGACTCAATTTCTGATTTACACTTTTAGAGACTTGTAGGGGCGATGTTATCTTATTTTTACAAATTCATGTTAATATCCAGACATTCAGCATTTTAATCAAGTTTATTTTGGACGATTTTCCTTTTTGCTTTTTAGTAGCAAAAATAATTTTGTAGTTTAAACAGAAAAAAAAGGAAAAATTCAATGGAAAGACAATTAATAAATGTTGTGTTTATAGGAAGTGAATAGATTACATTTCTATCTTTTGTACTAGTAAAGTTCTTTAAAATATCTTGGGGAAATAAATGATAGCAGTAAGATATACATAAATTTGGTTAATGAATGGCATACATTTGTTACACTACAGTTAAAACTGACCTTGAAATGAATCTTCTGGTATTTAGCCATTGTCCCGTACATCTTCATGGCAAATTTAAAACCCACATTTTTGTAAGTGTCAGGTACAGACACAAAAGCACACATTTGTCCTTATTAGACTAAACTGTCCTGAACATGGCCCAATGTAATTTTTTTTAAATTTTTTTTTTTTAATATGAGTATTATGCGTCATAATTCAAATCATGAATTGCTGATGCCCTTAGGCATTGACCCATAAAGATTATCACCATTGTCTGACATTGTTTAATTTGGACTTTAATATATTGTTTAGTATAAGCAATTTACAGAATGCAAAATGTGGAATCGGGTCTGGTTTGAAATAATCTTTGACATTTTTTCCATGTTTTTCTTCAATGCAGTGAGAATTGTCATTTAAAGATTGTCCCAAAGAATTGCATTTTCATATCATCTCAAAATTCTTGTTAACTATGAAACATCAGGCATTGTCTTCATTTGTCTTCAAATAATGCAGTGAAAAAACTTGTTAATGAAAATCTGTTCTCAACATTCATAAAGCCCATTGTTAACAAATTCATTTGAATGTCAATACATCGAGCAATTTAATGAATTAATTTAGGATGATTCTTTGTTTTCTTTTTTTAATTATGTATTTGTTGTTTATTTAGGATTTTCTTATGTTGTTACTTTTTGAGGATAGGGCTGGAGCTTATTTTATTTTTTGTTAAGGTTTTAAAAGTCTAGTGGTAATTAAAGGTACCAGAATGATAATTTCTCTCAGTTTTGCAAATGACTTTCACTTCTAAGATTGTTGTGATAAAGGGAGAGGGGGGCAGTAATCAGTAATGTCGTCATGAGAAGTAAATAAAATGTCATTTTTTTGTAAAATATCACAAATTTTGTAGAGGTTAACAATCGTATTTGGATAGCATATTTAACTTTTATTGATTTCTAGCACTCCTGAGATAGGATTAAGAATGTGGAAGAAGGGGGCTATTAATAAATAATGAGTTTATAGGAAGCAGAAACAGCCAAGTGGCTATCTCTGTAACTAACAAGTGTTGCATGAGTGAGTCTAGGGGCAACAGTACATTGTTGCATACTGCACACAGGCATAATCTATCCTCTGAATATTGAAGGTGTGCAGAAACAACTACATATTTTTACGAGAGCTTCTTCTCTCATCTGTCTTCTTCTTTCATGCTCTCTTTTTTGTCCTCAGAAGGGAGAGATTTGCTGGGAGAGGGAAGTAGGTATTATTATTCAATGGCTATCCCCATTCATATGCATTGCATGACTTAAAAATACTATCGGGGTCACTTGCTAACTAGAAGTACCGAATACTTTTGTACACAAAGGGTGGTAGAAAATCCTGGGTGGTTATCGCATGCACTGTTTGGGGCTTGATGGCCATTGTTAAGTAGTTATGGTTTTGAGAGATGATAAATTTTTTTGTCTGTAAATCATCTCTCCGTTTTGTTTTGTTTAGTTACGTTATATTGCTAGTTATATGTTTGAGAGAGACGATTTTGTTTTTCTCTTTAAATCATCTCCCCATGTATGCTTTAGGTTATTTTATGTTTATTATTTCAAATGTCTGCTTCCCCTTGTACCACCGTCTTTTCCTCATCTGAAAATCTTTTCTACTACTTCTGTTTGTTGTTACTTTAAACTAGTCTTTCATCTTTCATCTTGCTTTTTCCATTGGCACTGAGATGACCTTTGCAGTCGAACTGAGCCCTAAATCCCCAAATAAATAAATAAATAGGAAGCAGAAATACACTCCTATCTTTTGTACCGGCTACTAATGTACTTAAAAATATCACTGGCAAATCAAAGGTGCTGGTTGGTGGCTAACTGAAATTTTGTAAATGACAGTTTCTCAACGTATGGGTGTGGTTAGAGAATAGAGTAAAGTCGATAGTATATACAACGTTGTACATTTTTGTACTGCTCCTTGAAGTAATGTAAGATAAATAAAAGATAAAAAATTAGATAATGTGTGTGTTTGGTTAATGATAGGCACATGTCACAATGCAGCTCAACTATCCAGAATATAGCTGTATTGTAATTATTGTTATTTATTAGGAATCTTTGAACTCCCAAACCATAGCATCAACTTGTGTTACACATTTAGGCTAACAATATTTTTCTAGGTTGTTTATAAAGAATTACTTTAATTAACTGTGTTTTTGTGGTTTTAAGATTGTCATATCCTTGTTATTATTCAAAAGGGGCCCTAAGACTTTTGTTGTTTAAAAGTTTCCCAAAATCACATGGTCCTGTTATTTACAAATTTATGAAAAGTTACAACATGTGAGAATTTTACATAAGGTATTTATCAAAATATGCAATAGAAATGTTGAGAATTTCTTTCCAACACACAAATGGTCTGACTGTTACACAAATTCATTGTAGCATTGAAATGTCCAGCATTTTACTAATGTTAGTTTTGGGGTTTACATTTGTTGTCGTTGCTGATTGCTTTTGTGTTGTTTTTTCCTGTTTTTGTTGGTCGTTTTATTCTTGTGTTTCTTTTTCCCTTTTTGTTTCAAAAAGAATTTCTAGGGGTGGTTAGAAACAGCAGTTTAATTTATCTAAATTTTGTTAGTAAGTGACACTCCTAGATAGCGTTTAGGTTCTGGGTGGACAGAGGGGGGAATTAACAGGTAATATTTTACTGCTTTGTGTGTATGTGTGTGTGTGTGTGTTTGGGGCGGATTAAAGATACTAAAATTATCTAAATCTTGTCAAGATTGTCGCTCCTAAGTCATGGCAGAGATGTGACCAGGTGCATGTGTTTTGAGTGGGTGTGCGTGTTTGTGTGGGTGTGCGTGTTTGTGTGGTGATGTGTGGGAGTAGAGAGATAGTGGTCAGATAATGTGTGTAAATTTGGTTAAATGGCTGACATTTCTAAGATATGGGTTTAGGCAGGGTAGTGTTGGGAGAGGAGATGTGCATTTATAGGTAGCAAATATGAATTTGTTTTCACACTATGGTACCTGAAATTGTCAAGGGGAAATAACCAATAGCAAAATGAATTGTATGGTCATGAGTGACACAATTTACTTCTACTAAACTGTCCTGAACATAGCATCAAATTTTTTTTTTTTAATGAAAGATTGATCTACTTGACAATGCACATAAAATTTCTGATATATGCAAAAGTATAGACCCATTTCATTTTTCACCATTTTTCTTCAGTATTTGGTTTGGATGGTGTGTTTTGTGTGTGTATGTGTGTGTGTTGCTGTTGTTGTATACTAGTTTTCATGAATTATTTTTACTTTATTGAATGTAAAATGTTTACTTGTCCCCGTGTGTCATGTTAGGAATAGATATGCACCGTTTTATTCCATTTTTTTTTCCAAATTGTGCCATAAGAACTTTGTGGCTTGAAATTTTTTCCCACCCTGATATGCCCCTATTATTTATAAATTCATGATGATTTTGAATTTTTTTTGTTGTTTTTTTTTTGTTTAGATTAAAATTTTCTCAGACATCTTTCATTCTTATTTGCCTAAAGCCTCATTTTGTCTTTGTGGTAGATGTTTAGATTACTATCTATGTGAAAGTTTAAATCCATGTATTGCCAGTAAGTTAACATGATTTGAAAGCTTTCTCATCAGCTGTTTGACTGTTGTAGATTATCCAGTCTCTTACAACATTTGATTAGCTGATGTGAAATTTCCTTCAGGTCGTGATAATTCACTGTCTTTATCATTGTGATTGTCTGTCTATCTGGCACCAAGTTATGGTTTTTTTTTTTTT
>JAOYNN010173465.1:0-11003 GCA_025770095.1 Goniobranchus kuniei
AGTTTCAAGGTTAAGTTTGTTCCAAATTTTGACAACTCTATGAATAAAAAAAATTCTGCCTAATAGTTGTCATCACGTCTAGTGATATATTTTGAACTTATCACCCCTTGTGTACGTAATGTTTGAGTATGTAAATAAAGCAGAAGGATCTATGTCATCAACACTATGCACTGTTCTGTACAACTGGATAAGATCTCCTCGCATCCTTCTATACTCAAGACTTGGTAAATCTAGGGACTTTAATGTTCCCTCATTTGACAAGTCTTGTATTTCATATATACGTTTTGTAGCACTTTGCTAGACATTTTCAATGCTAAAAGATTGTATTTTATCTAGTGAGCTCCATATACAATTGCCATACTCAAGAATAGGTCTTCATCCAAGCAGATAAAACTCCTGAAAATGACACCCCTTAATCTATTCGCCCTTTTTATGCAGTCATCAATGTGTGTATCAAAGTGCAAATGTTAATCAAAAACAACTCCAACATCCTTTCCTGAGACAGTTTCAACCATAGGTCTTCATCCAAGGGAATCCATGTAATAGGTATGACTTGGATTGTTTTTAGATGTGTAGGATTTTACATTTGGATACATTAAAGTCTAATTGCCAACATTTTGGACATTTGAAAAAAAGAGACAATATATCTCTTTGTAAAGTCTGATGACTTTGAGAAGACCAATATATTATTTTAGTGTCATCCGCAAACAATTTACAAGAGGAAGTAATAACATCCGGCAAATCATTGATGAATAGAATAAGGAGCAATGTCCCCAATACACTTCCCTGAGGAACACCACTAGCGACATTCTTGAAAAGGGACATTGCTCCATTTCCAATAACCCTCTGTCTGCGATTAGTAAGAAAAGATTGTATCCAAATATATATATTACCGGTTGTCCCATTTACAATAACCCTCTGTCCGTGATTAGTAAGAAAAGATTGTATCCAAATATATATATATTAGCAGTTAATCCATAAGAATTCATCTTTTTGATTAGTTTTTCATGAGGTACAGAATCAAATGCCTTACGAAAGTCAACTTAGTCAACATCTATACCGCTACTAACATCAACAAGTCTGGTGAAATCTTTCATAACTAACCTGCAGTAGTTGTATAATACATGATCTTCTTCGTCTAAATCCATGTTCACAATCATTTAACAGTTTATGCTCTTCCAACAATTGCATTATATTATCCTTTAATATCGACTCCAGTATCTTACATGTAATACACGTTAAACTTATTGGTCTATAATTTCCAGCTTCACTCTTGTTACCCTTCTTAAAAACTACAGTAACATTTGCCAATTTCCAATCGTCTGGTAGAATATTTGATGCCAAAGACTGATTATAAATAATAGAAAGTGGAAATGATATTTTCCCACATATCTCCTTTAACAAACGAGGATGGAGAGAATCAGGTCACATGCTCTTTGTAACATTTAACTTCGTCTACTTATCAAAGACAGCTTTTTCTGTCACCGAGGTATCCGACAAATAATTGTCATTATTGTATGAGTTAAAAGTGGAAACATTTGAAGCATCCTCCAGAACGAAGACGCTTGAAAAGAAGTTATTCAAGACATCTGCTTTTTCCTTATCAGACATCGTTAAACTTTCATCACTTTTAAGCAAGGCACCTTCACCAATTTTCCTCTTTAGCTTTGTATTCACATAGTTCCAAAACCCTTTAATGTTAGATTTGCTTTCTTTCGCCAATCTGGTTTCTTAAGCTTTGGTGGCTTCTTTTATAAAGCGTTTGTATCATTTCTTACTATTACATACTATTAAAATTTCTCAATGTGCGATTCTTGATATACTTCTTAAATAGTTTGTGTTTCTTATTTATGCACCGCCTTACTTTCTTGTCATCCATTATAGTTTCCCAGAATTAAGGGATCGTTTTAAGGGAAAGTATTTCGATTCTACTTCTTTGATTTTATTCGTTAAAAGAACCCATGCATCATTTACATCCATTCCCACCAATCTTACCATTTCACCTAATGTAGTTCTCGTCTACATTCATCATAAGTCCCATTGAAATAATAAAAATGGACAGTGTTAGCATCATCCTATCTATGGTCATATTAATTGAAATACAAAGTAAATCATGTTCGCTTTGCCAATTGAAAGTAAATGTTGATTCTTCGATTGTACTTTTACAACTTAAAGAGACTACTCTAGATCCAAATAAGGTGGTTCCAGAATATTACTACATAATATTCTTACCACAAATCAGACAGTTTCAAAATTTATTCCTGGGCATTCCGACAAGTGTACATTTTCTGACTTAGCAGTGGAAACAACTCATCGTTTGTTTTGAGAATGCTGCTTCATCAGACAATTTTGCCAGAAATTAGAAGAAATGATTAATGATGATAGCCCTCTGACCTTTAAATGCCCTGTTTTAGGTCAACGACCTAGTTGAGAGCCCTAAAACCAAATATCATATCATATATGATATCAATTAATTAACATCCAGATGATGGCAAGATTTATCTCGGCTGCGTTTCCTCTCATCACTGCTTTTTAATATTCAAGTTTAATGTATAACAATCAGCAAATCGTTAAGCAAACATCACAATAATCTAAATCTGGTTATGAAGTTACAAAATGATGAGTGGTAGTATGAATAATGGTAAAAGTACATTTTATCAAGCATCATATACATATTTTGACTCATGAAGCTCCATGTCAATGGCATTCATGAAACAATTTAAAGAGCTTGAACTTTAGACAAAAACGAACAATACTTCACCATAATTGTTGTTTTGTTGTTTTGTGTTTGATTTTTTGTTTTCTTTTGTTTGTTGTTGTTTTTTTTTTATCCTGTTAATGGGCTACTATAAGAAGTATGATTTATTATACATTCTGATGATATCATATTATTGATTGACATGATCTTAATTATACATAACATAATTTATCTCAGGTATCGTTCTAGACTCTCTCCTTATTCATGCTTGCCATAGGATGTAATACAAATGTAAAACCCTTTTATTATAAGATGTCAAAACCTTCGATAATGAAGCATGGGTCAGGTTACATATATGTATATGTGTATGTATATATCTATATGTATATATATGTATATATATATATATATATATAGGTGTGTGTGTGCGTAAATGTTTATATATATATATATATATGTGTGTGTGTGTGTGTGTGTTTGTGTGAATAATGTGCGTATGTGTATGTATATGTGTGTGTATATATATATAAAACAAATATAGAGATATCCATGTATAATTGATGTATCCATAATCTCTTCATTGGAGAATTGCAAGTACTATGGCAATTACTGTATCTGATTTATGAATCAATATGCAAAGGAATATTATTTTTCTATAAAAGAAAAAAAATTATGTAAACGCAATGGTTAAGATTGCAAATGCATAGTGTTTGCATACATGTATACATTTAAGATTTAAGAAATGTTGGAACATAATAACATTTGATAGAATACTTAAAATAAGGTAAAACACTACGCATGTACTCAACCTATGAAAGTATGTATTAAATACAATCTAGACTAATAATCATCCCTAAATGATTTCATTCAATTCGTAATTTACTTAATTAAATCACAAGGGGTATGCATGTGATGAACAATGACTCTACTTGCTAACATTTCGTATTAGACGTACTTAAATTAGATTCTATAAACCAACTTGATGAAATTTAATTGAATATTTAATTTATTACCGTAGCACTTATGATGATGGCTAGATAGGTGACAAGTCATGTGCTGTCCAAACTGAGCTTTAAAATAAAATTCAAATAAGCACAAACGTGTATGAATGCCGAAGTATCATGCGTTCTGATTTACGGGAATACTTAAATGAATTGCGAGTATTAGGATTTCTTTCGGGGAAAGACGATATAGATCTCACAAATCCATTTATTGTCCGATGACTTTCTTTATGCTGCTAATAATGATACTGACGATAATGATGATGATGATGACGACGACGTTGATGATGATGATGATGATGATAATGATGATGATGATGACGACGACGTTGATGATGATGATGATGATGATGATGATGATGATGATGATGATGATGATGATGATGATGATGAAGCCATTCTTTTGAGGACCACTGCTCTGTTGGCATTAAGATCATGGTTTATCGTTTGTAAGATCGCAGGTAGTGGAGCACCTACTTAAACATTGCTCTCAGAGTCTCGATAATACTGTTAAATATGCGCGTCTTTAGGTGAGACAAATACAGTATTTATAATCTCAATAGTCATCGTGATGTGGTTTGTGCTGAAACCTGCAGAAAAATGAGAATCTGCTTAAAAATAAGGGTGCAACGGATAAGGTTCGAGGGAACCTTCGTCATCAAATAGGATTCTTTATTTACTAAAATGCGAAGATAAGGATGCTGGAGTTTTATTTTGACTTATTGACAGATTTATCTCAAGAAACGATTATCATCTCTATGAAATGGATACTGACCCATTTTATTGGGCCTCCCATCATCTAATTTGAGGAGGAGCTGAAATTAGAGATGAGATAAATCTATTCTGATTGGTTTCCTGCAAAGAGCTGTCGAGCCCATCGAGTCGAGTTTGTAAAACTGTCCTTAGATCAAGAAAGATGCAGTCCTTTAAAAAAAACAGAGGGGATTATTATTTATGGGACGGAAGGACCAATGACCTTTTTATACTGGAATTTTCAGGAGTTTGAGTGATAGCTCTTTGCAGCAAAATAATCATTGTTTTTGGCGAGAATGATAAAACTAGCTGCAAGTGTTTTAATGAACACTAATAAATCTTCCAGCAAGAGAAAAATAACTCAATGTCGCGTTTTTTAATGAACACTAATAAATCTTCATCAACAAGAGAAAAAATAACTCAATGTCACGTTGAATCGTGCGATTTGAAGTATGCCCAACCGTGGCGACTACAGGGATCGGGCTGGTCGGGCTGAGCCTGAGTAGCAATATTAAGGAAATCCCTCTCAAACCATTTATCGCAAAAGACATCCGCCACAATCAAAATGAATCAAAGTCAGCCCCCTTAAACCTTCAAACAGTCAACTTAATGCAGAGTAATAAGTAGACAGTATCACTGTTTCGGAAAATATACAACAATCCCAGGTACATTGTAGGTCGGGCTCTTTCCACAGAGCACGAGTCTTAAAGCGGTTTCAGTAATATTCAAGGTATTACTTACGCATCTCTTCAATGTTGAGACCATTGAAAAAAATAGACCAGGTCGGGCCATGACCTTGAAGCCGGATGCGCAGGGGGATGCAATAAATTATCGTCTCCTTGCGAGCATCACTCACTTGTATCTTTGTGAAAGTCAGAGGTGTGTCTGCTCTCTCGGATGCAAGCATCCGATGATGTGGTGAGGTTATTACATAAAATAGGATCGGGATGAAGATTTGTGATGGAGTTACATGCCAGAAATATAAGCGAGCCTGAGTACCTGTCAGAGGCTAGAGTCGCCTTTGAGGTCGCAAATTTTCGGAGTATTTCGGACAGATGGTTCAAATTAACTTTATCCAAAACTGAAACTATCTTCAGATGGAATATGAACTACACCAATAGACATGTGAATTCTTCGACTTTCATCTATTTATCAGGAACACAAAACCACTGGTCTACCTAAATTAAAACTTTTATAAAATGGGTTTCAACTTCGCCATTATTTTATTGATGACGATGAATGAATTCGCACACCGCTTGCCCTACACTTTGCTCGCTTCCTTATTACCAATCTGAATTTGTTTAGTTAGCTTCCTCCATGTCTCTGTTTTGAGCAAGTGGCTTCAATGTGTTGAGATCTTTCAGTGTTTTGAGCAGTGGTGGTAAAGCTTCTTTGTTTTGTAGACGGTTTGAGGTGGTTTCTAGACCTTTTTGGTGTTGCTTCAGATCTTTGTTTAATATTGTTGGCAGTAATGAAACGTTAAGTATTTCTTTATTGGTTATTTTCCCACTGTCAAGTCAGTTTGCTATACTACATTCTGCCCGATTTCTATGATTTATCTTTACTCTTTTCATTGCAATTCATTTTCCTTACATGCGATTTATCTATTTCTTATTCACCCAAATAAAATACAGTCATTGGCACTGTACTTCATGGTCTTCAGAATATTTGATAATTAAATTTATTTCATTATTTTGTCGTCACTCAAGTCTGTGTTCAATGTGGAGAAAAAGAGACAGAACGATAGTAACAGAGAGAGAGAGGGGGGGCGGAGGGAGATATGTTTTACAAACGAGTGAAAAAAAACACACACACATACACACACATTTACAATTTGATAAAAAAAATTATCGAAGGCAGAGTGAGTACCTAAAAAGATGGGTAAGTTCAGTTTAACAACAGATGAGGAAGATAACAGGATAGTTATCTTTATGAGTTGGAGGTTCTACTCCATCGGTTAGGGATCTTTGATAAGAATACCAGGATTTTAATCCCTCATCATCTAATCGTGAAAGGGATTATGGTTTGATGGTAACCACTGATGATACAAAAATTTCCATCACATTCCTCAAGGGAATCATTAATGTGGTGGCTTTGGTGTAATATTTTTGAAGTTTATCAATATTTTCGATTTCATTAACTTTCTCACTATATTCCTCCTTAATGTTATTTTTGGCTTGATATGTTTTGGTTTTTTTTTTATTTCAAATCCCTCATTGTCCTCCTTAATCTCTTTGACACATGATTGATATACTCTTGTTTTCAATGGAATCATCTTCATATGGCTAAACTTCAATCACTTTTTTACGGTTTTTAGAAACACCATCAGGCAATACAAAGACATATCTGAAGTCCAATTATTGATCTTTGCAAACAGGCGAGGGCACTCTTTACTTCTCATGCTCTATAAGGGCGTCCTAAATCTCCGATTTAACGGAAACCAGATAAATCTTATGATTCTCAGAAATACGCACACAAAAATCGGGAGAGCGTTTTTTAACTTCTTTTTCACCCTTTAAAGTTTCTCACAGTCTAAAACCGTAAATGCCGCTCTCAGTACAATGAAACATTTTTTTTTTAAATGAACCCGCTGTTCGTTATATTTCATTACGAACTCATGAGTACATTTGTGTAACTGCAAATGAGCATGCCTTTTCACATCACAGTTTGCAAAAGCTTCTGATTAAGGCTGCATAGTTGTAACCATTGTTGAATCCGTCTCATTTGTCGAGAAATTGTAATTTAATATACGTGACATCGAATGATAACTAGTACACAGCAAGTCTTCTTTTCAAATCAATCATTTCGATGCCCTCTTCAGTCAAAGGTTGGCAATCATGTTCTTCATCGTGTTCCTCTCCTTACTAACCTTATGTTGGACATCCACATAAGTTGTTAGGCAGGACCAGTCTTTATGTCATTGATATTGAATGAGACGCTCAGGTCAGGTGTTGTTCCAAACTTTTTTCAAAACAGCCATAATCAAACCTATTTTGAAGATAATGGGGACGGATCCCAATGACTTAAAAGTTACAGACCAATTTCACACCTTCCATTTATATCAAACGCGCTTGAAAAAATAGTTTTAAAACAACTCCTTTGTCATTTGAAGGGAAACAAATTACAAGAATGCTATCAATCAGCGTATCGCGCATATCACAGTACGGAAACAGCGCTTTTGCGAGTTGTAAATGACTTACATAGAGTCATAGACAATAGTTCGCCGACCCTTCTCAACTTCCTCGACCTTTCAGCGGCATTTGACACCATTGACCATGAAATTCTGCTTGAAAGAGTGCATTTGGTCTTTGGAATCTCTAATATAGGCCTGAAATGGTTCGAATCATATGTAACAAATAGATTGCAGTATGTTGCCGCACAAAACTACAGCTCGACAAAAACAGACCCTCCTATTTGGAGTTCCATATTATTCACATTGTACACATACCCCCTTGGAAATATTATAAGAAATCATTCCTTGAAATATCATCGGTACGCAGATGATACTCAACTTTACAGCACTGACCTGAGTGACCCTATTCTTTCAGAAGTACGCAGTTCGAAAACTGTATAAATGATATAAAGAAGTGGATTAACTACAACAAGTTAAAACTCAAAAGTGAGAAAACTGAAGTCCTGATTGTGGGAAACAAAAGATGAATAAGAAAAATTGAGAACATACAAATGAAAATTGATGAAAGTGATATACAACCTGTTGATCATGTAAAAGACCTTGGCTTTGTGTTGGACTCAGAATTGTCTGTGGAGTGCCAGGCCAGCTCTCTCAGGAAAAGGCTTTTCTTCGAACTTAAAAATATCAGTAGCATAAGACTATTCTTTTTCAAAAAGTTTCCTGTCAAAGAATTATTTCTTACCTATTCTTTTCAAAATTAGATTATTGTAACTCCCTTCTTTTTGGAATTGCCAAAGAAAGCTAAACGCCTGCAGACCATACAAAACAATGCTGCTCGCTTAGTTATTGGAAAAAGCAAATTTGACGAAGCTAAGCCACTTCTGAGAGAGTTGCACTGGTTTCCTGTTGACCAACGGATCCAATATAAAACTTCAAGTATTGTATTTAAACGTCTTCAGGGCTCGCTCCAATATATCTTCAGGAACTCATTGAAACAAAAAAATCTACACGAAATTTAAGATCATCAAAAGACCCTCTCCTCTTATCAGTACCGCGTGTGAAACTCAATGCTGGTACATGCAGCCTTTGCACATTTTGGCCCTAAAATTTGGATTTCATTACCCATTGAACTGAGGAAAGCTGAGTCTCTGGAGACATTTAAAAAGAAATTCAGAACGCATTTATTCTTTCAAGCCTTTTCAATACACCGATCATTTTTAAAGATTGTTGTTAATTATCCCTCTGCCATTTTGTCTATTTCGTTTATAAAGAGATGACGGCGCTATAGAAATGTATAATATTATTATGTCATCCATCCAAGCTCTTCTTGGTCGTCCTCTATGTTTCTATCCTTAAAATTATTTTCCTTCCAGTGCCACCTGAAGTAAAGATCCTAAGCTGCTTCTTATTATGTATTCTGCATATCCCACTTTTCTTTTCACGTAGCTGGTCTGAGAACTGGTCCTTTACACCCAGAGTTTTAAATATTTCTTCTCTTCTCTAGCGTTCCTTCCATGATTATGATCTTTTCATCATTCGTATCGACATATTACGACATAGAGATTATCTTAATGTATACGTTTCGTTAATATATACGGACGCTGTTCTTTAAGACAAATAATTAAATAGTATCAATTTAATGAGGTTACATTCATGAGAAATACTTTCTCGGGTCCATTTCAAGGATACCTTCTTGCTACAGCATGAACATACGCTTTTTGTGGGTGTAGTAAAAAGTGCCAGCATATTAATTCTATCCGAGATCTACTTTACTCCACACCTCACTACTCTATATCACACTTCACTTTAATGGACTCCAGTGGCACGCTTATGATTCAGCGAAAAGTAAAATCACGGCATCTTGCGCATCATAATAACAGTATTCATAACACAATGATTAGATACAGTGAAACTCTGTTATAGCGAGAACGGGCGGACCGGGCACATGTTCTCGCTATTGCCGAATTCCCGTTATTCTCGGATGAGAAATTTAGAACGAAAAATAAAGGAAATTAATCTAATCTTGTAACAGGCATCGTGGGCCTAATACTACGCGCAGCATGAGAACGCCAATGGAACCGTGGGCACTCGAATCAGACAAAGATGAGAGGCGGGAGGAGGGGGGTAGAGAAGTACCCCTTCTTCGTCGTTGTCTTTGTTATCGGCTAGCACCAGATGTGCCCTACCACGGGTAAATGGCCAACGAGGAGGAGGTGAGTGGCGAGAAATTTTGTGACCAGGTTGGAAAGAAAATCACTCGTTATTACCGAGATGGTCATCCACGACTTCTCATTAAACCCAGTCATTTATTCTAAAGCGTAAGAAGGATAAAAAAACAGAGATTGAAAAATGTCTAGTCATTTCATAGTTCTATTTCAGTTGTCGTTATTAGTGGACTCCACTGTAATGTTGTGTGGACCAACAAGTGTAATTGAAGATTCCTTACCATCAAATATTTTCACAGTCCCAAAAGAAAAATCATATTAAGCACGGTATAGCTGATTTCATTACTACTGTTTAAATGTGTTCAACTGAAAGCTCTCGAGCATAGCGTTTAACTTACTTTCAAGATGGAGGTGATAAAGGGGGCGTCTTGATCATTCAGTTTGTTGCCTTCATTTAGATTGAAAAACAAAAAAGAAAGACAGAATATTTGTAAGATAAGTATAAGACAATCCAAGCCTTCTGTCTGAAATATGGCAACAAAACAAATCTCTAATAGCATTGAAGACACATGAATTTGCTCACATGATTGTCAATGATCAGTTAAATAAAGTGTGCTTTAAGAGAAAGTGTAAGGATTTTTTGCCCAAACATTTGAAGAGTCCATGGTCAAGACGTTTTTGATGAGGAATGAGGATTCTCAAATGTCTCCTAACCCATTAGAGAGGTGGTTGTAAGTGAAAGACTTTCCTAAGACGCACTGAAAGCTTCTTGCGGGAATAGTAGCAGGGTTGTGTCCTTTGGGAAATTGCTTACACCATCAACTTTTAAAGAAATGCAAAACTTAAAGGACATCCAAAGTCATTTACTTCTCCTTCCTCCCTTCACTTCTTTCCGTTTTTAAAAAGGGGATGGGAAGGGGAGCTTTATCGTAAAAGATTTTGCTTCCCCTTGGTGATATCCTTCCTTTCAGAATTTGAGGAAGCTTTCATAACAATATATATTTTAAACTCTTTTTTTTTTTGTTTGCTTATTTGTTTGTTTATTGTTTGCTGTTTGTTTTGTTTTTGTTTTTTGTTTGGTTGGGTTTTGTTTTGTTTTGGGTTTGTTTGTTTGTTTGTTTGTTTGTTTTTGGTTTTTTTTAGGGGGGCGCTGTTGGTGTTTGTTTTTGGTTTTTGTTTTTTTGTTTATTTTTTTTCTTGTTTGTTGTTGTTGTTGTTGTTTTTATGTGTGTTTTTGTGTGGGGGGGGGGGTT